>LR132131.1:0-67662 GCA_900634815.1 Paradendryphiella salina | reverse complement strand
TCCCCTTCGTCCCCTTCGTCCCAGTCTTCCCTCTTCCCCCTTCAATGTCCTTCTTCGGGCTCGCTTTCTTCTTCTTCGTGCTGCTGCTGCCCGGTGGTTCATACGCCCCCGCCCTAACCGGCTCCTTCTTTCCCTTCCTCTACCCTTTCTTCTTGTCCTCATTGTCGCTGTCGTCGTTATTGCTACCGCTGCTATCATAGTCTGACGGCATGTGCCTGTCTGGCCGAGGCGTTTGTGTCGCAGTACCCAGTTTGTAGATTTTGCGACCGGATCTGGTTTGCGTCACTAGTTCCAATTCAGGACCAGGGGAGTGTGAGGGCGTTCTAGGCGGGCTAGCGGTTGGTTCTGGGGGTGCATTCTTCGTTGGTGTGTCTTTTTTAATCTCTTTGTCGGCTTCTCTCGTGTTTTCTTTGTTCCATTCTTTGACTCATTTCGCAATGGTTCGTCGTCTTTGGCGTTTGAGTCGTATTCTGGACTGATCTTCTTCGCTATTGGTTTCTTGCGTCCTGGATGAGGCGTTTGCTTTGGCTCAGCAACGTTGTCTGTCTCCGGGGAAGTTGGCTTGCGCTTTGTGCCTGAAGTAGCGGAGGGTGTTGCAGTCGGCTTGTTGGGTTCAGTCATGGGAGGAGTCTTGATCGTAGGACGCATGTCGGGGATATTATCTTCCTGTGTCGCTCCCTCTGAGAATTTCCGAAGCCTTCTTAGCGGCTTCTACAGCAGCTTGCTGCTGCCCAGTACGTTTGTCTTCCGCTGCTTTCTTAGTTCTAGCTAAGTCGGCTTTGCGTTTCTTCGCAACTTCTTTATCTCTTGTGACCTGCTCAGCAGCAGCCTTCCTCTCACGCTCAAGCTTCTTCCTGCTCCCCTTTTTCGAAGCTTCTCGGGCAGCCTTAAATGTAGCAGCTGCACCAGCAGCGGCCAGCACTTCAGATTCCTTCCTTCTTCTCTCCATCTCGGAGATTTGTTCAGTCGAAATTGCCTGTTGTGTCGCAGTCGTCTGCTGAATAGTCGTGCCTTCTCGCGGCGATTTTTCACCCGTCGTTACAGTCGCTTGTTGTGTAAAGGTGGTTTGCTGAGCAGCCATCGTGTGCTGTGTCTGAGCTGCAATTTGGGAAGGCCCCTCGCACCGCTGTTGCTCTTCCAAAACCCAGTTTTTCCCGTGATTGACTGGGCCTACACGACCCAGGCCGGACTGCTCTGACAAATACTCCCGCATGAATATGTCTGCCGGACGGAAGATTTGCAGGCGCTGCTGCAACCTGACCGTAGTGCTGTGCAGTACCTCTCGCGCGATCGCATCCTCGCGGCCCTCAGTGCCTGCTTCTGAAGCGATAGTATCGTGGGTTGTTTCATCTGCGGCAATCTCACTATCTTCAAGTTGTTCGATAAAGTGCCGCATCTCGCTGCGCCAGGCCGATCTAGCGGTACTTCGAACATGGCGGCCATATGCACCCGTTAATCTGCTTTCGATGGGGTCACTGGTTGACGTTGGTGAAGACGATTGTCCTTGGTGCCGTTCGCTCCGAAGCCTCTGCTCAAGTTCTTCTTCCCTTCTCGCCGCTTCCTGCGCTCTCTTCACAGCTTTGTCGAACTCTTCTTGCTCGCGTTCTGATTTAGTTTGGGGATTGGCGGAATTACCCAGTTCACCAGGTCTCCAAACAACTTCTTCACCCCTATATAAGGCTTCTGTATCTGGTTGAATATCCCATTTACGTTTAACCTAGGTTCGTCGCACAAAGCGATCAGCAGGCTAGACCTTGTTCTGCAACACATGCGTATACAGACCTGCACCTTCACCAGCGTGACGCTCGAGATCTTCACGAGGTTGCACGTGTCCGCGCTCACCGGCGTAAAAGAACGTTTTCCATTTCTCTTTCTCTTTCGAGTTGAGGAGCTTTGATAGCTCCCAGCTACGCACTCGATCGAAACATTGGGGCATACGCAGAGAAGTCAACAAACAAATCAAATAACAGCTCAGATCTAGCCGCTAACCCAACAAAGTAGGAGTTAAACCTATATAGGAAACCGTCAAACCTAAAGCGGTAATCAAACAAATCAAATATCGAATGCTGAGACCCACTTATTTGTTTGTTGACTTCTATGGGCATACGCACTCGAAGCTCTTTCAAGTGCGTTAGCTGCGATGCATACTCGGCCCAGAAGCGCTGCCAACCCAACGCTTCTCGTTCAAAGGCAGCGCGACGTGCGAGTTGATGTAGTGTTTCAGGTATAGCTTCGTCCAGGGTAATGTCCTCGCAGATGTCCTTATCAGCATACTCGCCTGTAAGTGGGCATGAATCGAAATTACTAGCCAATTTGAGGCAAGATGCTTTTCCAATCTCCTTTTTGTTGGCAGTCCTTTGGGTGCTTGGTTTGGTTTTCCGCAATGGCCTGTCTGCACACTGCCTCTTGAAGGGATAGTTGTTGCTGTCACGCCAGGGGCATTTGAGACAGGGGCAACATGCAACAGGTCTATGATGGGGTTGTAGCTCGTCGATTTCTTCAAGACTCTCTTCATCCAAGGGATTGCGTAGATCATAAAAGATGCTCAAAGTATCGATGTGGGACGCAGCTTGCTTCAAGCCAGCATCGAATGGCTTCGCAAGGAATTCCTCCCATGTGCGTTTCGCGTTTGGCCAGCCCCAGTACAAACTTGGTTGCTCGGGATTGCGCCGGCCTATGAAAACATGTACGGGTATGCCCGCGCTGCGCATGAGTTGTGGTGTTTTGCAATATCAACAACGACAGCACCCAATCTGTCTTTCGCCGTAGCGTTTGGAACCTGTTGTTGTGTTTCTGGATGCACGACATCGAGAATGTACTTGTTTTTTCCACAATCCGGGTTCATCAAAGGGTCCCAATCGAAAACAGGCCGCCAGTTGAAGGCTTTGTGCAGCCATTCGTACAATTTATCTGAGCTTTGAGAGTCATCTATGGTTTCCACGACCTTGCCATGGGAGAGCTCTTAAGCAATGGGAACGGATAGACAGGCGTGGTACTCTTGGCTTGCCATTCAGGCTCAAGTAGATAGAACGTTATGCCATTGGATGCAGCTACAACGCCTGCCTCATGTAGGCGTTCCAACATGCTCGGCAAAGAGTAGACCTTGGTATACCGGACGTGTTCAAGTAAGTGCTGATGATCTTCTTCGCACCCCGAGCCATCTTGAGGCTCTCCGTCTTCTCCTTCTGGTGGATCTGACCCATGTTTGGTTCAGAAGAAATCATATTCAAACAAAGGCTTGCCATGGACCTCATTTGACCTCGGCTTGTTGCAATCGGTGGCCGAATCTGGAGCAGCCGTTGAATCCTAACTTCTAGGGGATCGGGCTTTGGGTTGTGGCAAATGCCACTTCGAGGTCTGAGGTAGCCTCTTGTTGTGCTTTCCCTCATATATCTTGAATCGTGCTTCTCTCGCCGCTACCCGAGCTGTCGACTCGATGTCTCCATCAGATGATTCACCAGTAGTATCGCTAAGGGGGCACATCTGCGCCCAAGCTCCTAAGTCAACACCAATTCGTTGCACATTCAATTCGGGCTCGGTGAGCAAAGCAACAAGTAGTCGATCCAAGAACGGAACCGAGAGTCGAAGCTCAAGAGAAGAAACGCTGCTCGGAGTGTTACCTGTCAGGCCATGTATGAAGTCGCAAATGTACCCATGAATATCGTTTTCCGCTACAATCATCTTGACTCTGTACTCTCCACAGATAGAGAGAGTTTGGAGACTTGTGCAAAAGGGTAACATGCTTTTCAGCGAAAGAAGCGGAGTGGAGAGAAGAGGGCCGCGAAAATCTGTTAAGCCGAGCCATCTCAAACTTGATAGAAAAGGCAATGTGGCCTGTCAGCTAGATAGATCATGAAAGAACACTGGCCATGTATTGTTCGCAGATGGGTGCCCACCCTTATATGCCAGAGAGGTGGGAATGTCGCTCAGATCTAGAGCCTCGAGCGAATCCAACTTTATAAAGATCCTTGAGAGACATAAGTATGAAGCTTGCAAAAATAATGATGGCGGGTCGACATGACGACCACTACGCAACTTGAACTCATGAAATGTTTCAGGTGGTACTTACCACTTCACGTCCTCGACAGTCATCCAATGAGCAACCGCGATTCTTTTAGCCCAGCCCCTCCTCTCATCATGATTGTTGACCAAATTTTGAAACCGTTGCCATGCTTCTTGGGGTGACGGATAGCCCTCCCGGCTTGTTCTTGTAGAGAGCGATGGACAGCGCAGCACTGGTTTCTCGGCCGGCGTACCGACATGTTCTTGTGGTAATATCATCGACGAAAGGCCAGGGTCCTGCAAGCCTGGCGTTGTCAGGCTGCTTAGGCAATAGTTCCGTAGTGGGCGCGACGTCCATTGAGTGATGGTAGGTAAATCGCTGTCATATAGCGACCTCAAGAGGTATGTGAGTGTGTACAAAATTTTAGAAGCGCCGAAAGGTAGTCCTGACTTGGTATGGCACGAGCCCCAACCTATTGGAAGCCGTTTGAATGGTAGCTCTTTGTTCAGCGGTATCGCGATATGGTTAGGTCAGATATTCTGCTTGCGGGGCACAAAGGAAAGCACGATTGTTGTCTGAAGCACTGATGGATCCGTATCGCAGTCTTTGCCGAGAAATGTTTAGCACGCCCAAAGTTGAACATGACAAAGGCTGCTTCGGGGCCGTGGGTGGTGAGGGATTTAAGCTGATGAACAAATCCGGAGGCCAGTCTTTCAAATGTACTCATGCCGGTGAGTCATCTTGGTGGCATGCTGTCCCATTGGTATTTGGATCGTCTAGTCACGGCTAACAGTAAGTATGCAGTAGTGGAGCAAGACGAGGTTGTAAATATTGATTGTTCAAATGGAGCAAGAAATTCGCTTTAGAACATCAAAGGGTCATCTACTGGCGGCTGCCATAACCGCCGTTTTCTTCTGTGCCAGTTGCGATTTGTTCGCATCGCTGATGACTGCCGTCTGGTTCTTATCGCTGCGGCTGGCGGAACGTCTGGAAGCTGAGGAGCGGCGGTCGCGTTGTTTCCGCCTTTTCGGCTTAGCTTGAGGGATAGTAAGATAAAGACTCCGGCGATCAAGATGGCAAGTAGCAGCATAATCTTTCTCTTTATGCTTCGCTTCTGATATCCGGTAGCTACCTTGAGCTCTTTGTCGGCTTCTTTGACGTCTCTCGACATGTTCTCGACGTTGTAGTCTATTCTGTCCAGCATGCTACCCTGGTCGATGACCATGGTCTGGAGATCCTGGAAGATGTTTGCCAGCTCGATGATGCCTTGGGCAATGTCCTCGATCTCGCGCTCGCGCTGAGCTATCAAGGCTTCATTGGGGTCATGGCGCATGCGCTGTTGTTTGGTTTGAATTAGTGTGGATTGGGAGAAGGAGCGGTCGGCGTCGGACTCTTGCAGCGCAGGGTCATTGTAGGGGTTCTGTACGGGCGTGGCAGAGCGAAAGGGCGATGCAAAGCCGCCGAGGTCGCGGAGTTCTGGGCAAGACATCAGCACGGCAGAAGGCATGGAGTGGAGAGACAGTCTCACTCTTCAGGTAGGCGGCCTGTTTCTTGCGGAACATGGCGCTCACTTCGCCGACGCGCGTCGCAAGCGAGATCTTGAGGTTCTGGGCCATGACCTGTTCGCCCTGATTGATGTTGCCCTGCTGCTGGGCCTCGCGCACCATCATCTCTATGCGCTTGATGGCTTGCTGGCACTGTTGAAAGAGGCGGGTGATGCCCTGGGTGATTTGCTCAATCTCGCGCTCCTCCCGTTTCTTGACCTGCTCGTCGTCGAAGCCCGGTAGCACGTGCTTCTGGTGCAGCTGGTCGAGTTTTCGCGTCTGCTTGGCTATGTCGGCGAGGTATTCGGTGATGTCGTCCTGCACGTCCAGCCATCGCGGCGGTAGCAGGTCCATTTCTATGACGGCATCGCCGTCGTCTTCGTAGGCCCCGCTGGCCATGAGGCCCTGGCGCTCGTCGGACATGCGCCTGCTGCCGCCGAAGCCATTGGAGCCTGGGCCGCCATAGCGCGTCTTCTTCTGGGGGTGGTGAGAGTAGGACTGGCGGTAGGATATAAAGCTAGGTGGCTACGTCAGCAAGATGGAGCCGTGCCGTGCCGTGCAGTGGTGCAGCATACAGGTTGGTTCGGTCCCGCCACATGTTGGGCTGGCGAGTGTCAATGGGGCTGTGGCATGGTAGAGCTCCACGGTGGTTACGAGCGACACGCCTGCGAGCTGGAGATGGCCGGCTTCTGGTGTGAGGCGCATTCCCTCGTCGGGGCGGCGGCGGTGCAGCTGAAGCCACCTTGCCCCATCGAGGCGCGCTAGAGGCCCCTTCCCAACAGCAGGCCAGCTCCACTCCAGCCCACTCGCGCCCACTCCAGCCCATCTTCTCCCGCCGCAACCACTCCCAGACGCCCTTCACACCGCACCGGCATCTGCTCTATATCTCAAGTGGCATCCTCTGCTCTATATCCCAAGTGGCTCGCACCCTAACCCCCCATACAACCACAACAGCCCACCCGCACACCACCACCCCCCTCAGCAGACATGGTGTGTAGCCCCGCGCTCCCTTGCACACTGCCAAACATACCCCGCCCTCGAAAACAACACCACGCCGCCCTCGCCGCCCTCGCCGCCCGCCCATGTATCGCGCATCGCTGACACGACGCTCTAGGCCGATTCTCTCACCGAGGAGCAAGTCTCCGAGTTCAAGGAGGCATTCTCCCTCTTCGTAAGTAGCTCCCCGTCCCTCGGACGCGTGGCTGCCTAGAGCCTTGCCGCCGACACCATGGCCGTGGTGCTAACACATGTTCTCTCTACAGGACAAGGATGGCGATGGTTAGTAGTCTCCTCTCGAATCCATCCCCCGCGCACTCTACCGGAAGCCAGCTCGTGGTCCTCAAATCTGCACGCGTCTCATACCTGGCAACCGCTGACCATGTTGCGCCGCAGGTCAAATCACCACCAAGGAGCTCGGTACCGTCATGCGCTCGCTCGGCCAAAATCCCAGCGAGTCTGAGCTACAGGACATGATCAACGAGGTTGACGCCGACAACAACGGCACCATTGACTTCCCAGGTACCCCATGACCCGAATCCCGACCCCCCAAACCCTCACTAACCACACCCCAGAGTTCCTTACCATGATGGCCCGCAAGATGAAGGACACCGACTCCGAGGAGGAGATCCGGGAAGCCTTCAAGGTCTTCGACCGCGACAACAACGGTTTCATCTCTGCTGCCGAACTGCGTCACGTCATGACTTCTATTGGCGAGAAATTGACCGACGACGAGGTTGACGAGATGATCCGGGAGGCTGACCAGGACGGTGACGGTCGTATCGACTGTAGGCGCTCAAAATTCGCCCTGATGGTTTCCATTACTAACTCCACCCAGACAACGAGTTCGTCCAGCTGATGATGCAGAAATAAGCGTCTGGAGTCGTGGGGTGGGAACGAATGAATACATGTATCATCATGGTGACACGGCCGAGGCTTGACAGTGCGAGCGAAGGAATAACTTGGCCTTCTGCGCGTGACTTTTGTACAGTGGATTCGATTGTTGTCACCAAGACGAGTCGGTTGGCTCCGCCGCCAACATCTCTAAGAGAGACGGCTCATACACCTAACTTACTCAATCCATTCTCACGTGCCTTTTGATTTCATAATTCCCCTTGGAAACTGTGGGTACCATCTCGTAACGGGGTAAACCTTCCCCTCTCTTAACAATCAAGGAGGTAGAAGATAACGTCGTATACGCCACACCTTCCTTCAGGATTCGCATACGCAAGCATGCAGGGCCCTTTTTTTCTCAGAGGCGGTGCAATTTCTCCCCAAGAAAACAAGCGTTTACTCTCTTGGCCCGTGTTGTGGGCCCCACACCACACTGACACTGACAAGAAGATGCTGCTGATCTCACTGCCCCATGCAATCCATGCCCTCCATACCAAAAAGGGACGCGCGCGCACGAGAAAGAAACCCAGTACAGGAACCGTGCTGAGGACATGGGGAGGGGGGAAAGTGTGTTCGGTTTGAAGTAGTATAGTGAAGGCCATGTGGCGCTGAGTTTTACTTCAAGGTAGATGAGATGCGATGGTGATAGTATGCTAGCCTTGGGCTTGAGGCAAAGAGAAGTCATCCTGTTTCCATCTTGACCTGATTTGTGTAAGTATCAAACTGCCACTTCTCTCCCTGTTGGTTTCTTGTTGTCTTTCTTTCTCTCTCTCTCATACACATATATACATGTATACACACATATATATATTTGCATAAGTTGTGTTAAATTCCCGCATTCGGCCACAAACCAACATTGCCGTACCCTCCTATTCCGTAACCTTTGCGTCAGCCAGCACCAGAAAGAACGGGGGCTGTGAGCGACGAGAAGAACATGTTCCCGTCAGGAACCACCCTAGTCCCCATCCAACCCTTGTTCCTGTCTGGCGCCGCCGCCGTCATCCGCTTACCTCCAGCCGAGGAGGTCCGAGCGTGCGCAACGGGGGATCGTCAGGAGCGACCACCCGAGAAAAGGAGGAAAGAAATAGTAGAATAGGGTGAAGAAGGAGAGAATAAAATACACAACACGTTACCGCCCCCCCCCCCCCCCCACACACACACACACTGAACCTACACACAGTCCAACAATCGTCATCACGTCGCCGACGCGGACTCATCACTATCGCACTTTTTCCCTGTCTCGGCATGACTCGGCAATAGGAACCACACGGATTGGGTAGTAGCTGGTGGATCAAAAGTCGCATGGGTTCGATCGGGAAAAACGGAGGAGAGAGGAGGGGAGGAAAGGGAAGGGGAATGGCGACGGTTGGAGCAAGGTAAGTAAGCAATATAATGTTTCCTACAACGGCTCGTGATGTGTTTTGCCTCTGTTTATCTTTCGGGTGGAATTCCCGACAGCAAAGCAAGAAGAAGAAGAAGAAGAAGAAGAAGAAGAAGAAGAAGAAAAAATCGACCTTGATATATTCTCTTCGCTCTCGCTCTCGCTTTCACTCTCTTATCTTCCCCCATCTCACAGAAAGAAAGGGGGAAAAACAAAACAAGACGCGCGGAAGGGAGACTGATTATTGACAAGGCTTATAACGGCTCCGGTACCCACAGCTCAACGACTGGGGTTGTCTCCGGCTCTCGAACACCCCTGCCTTTTTTGCTTCTTTCTTTCTACTCCTCCCTCTCTTTTAGCTGGTCTTCTGCCCTATTCGGATCTTTGGGGGTTAGATGCCTCGGTACAAGTACCGCCGTCATGGTAGTTGCGGAATGGTGATGCGGTTTTGGAAAGTAGCTCTTTTGTGATTTTGCTTTGGCTGGCCTGAGTTGCGGAGAACGAGGCTGAACTGCGTGTCTGAGGGTGGGAATTGGGGGGTGTGGGTTTTACTATCCCCGCAGACACTTTGGGGGTTGTTGTGGGGGGAGGGGGGTGATTACGAGTCGGTGGTATGCTTGGCTGGTCGGACTTGTAAATCTGGTACAAGCAGGCGGGAGGATCGTTGCATTGACTTGATCCTGCAGCTAGCTTGATTACCATGATGGAGAAAACGATGGAAGATGGAGGTCGGAATGGTAATTTATCGTTTTACGATGCCCATGATGCCTAGGATCGTGGAGCATAGACGAGTGCTTAACTGTGAAGAGGGGATTTGTCTTGGAAGGCGAACTGTGACATGACATGGTGAAGTGTCGGTGTAAACGCCTTGTCTACCTAAACGTTAATATGCGAGTTGCACGATGCGAAATCAATGCTGGAAGTAGATAGACCCGGCTAGCATTACCCATCGTACATCTCTGACATAAGATTCATGGATCTACTTTGTGCTGCGCATGTGCGATCTTACAGATGGCTTCGTTATTGACGTAACCACCAGGTTTGGCGGCTCGATGGGTTGAACCTTTGGGAAACGTCTTGACTACCTAGCATCACTGACTAGAGTGCGATCAACTCTGCTTCTGCGGTCCGGTGCTCTTTGTCCGTTGTCCAATGTTACGCAACGATAGTCAAGTACTGTTGTGGTCCGGTACAAACGACAGATTGGTCCGCATCCTCATGGGATGAGTTGGGCCACGCAGTCAATACTTCAGGTTGTGAATATTTGAGCATCTCAGCATATATCAGGCATATATTTAAACTGTTAGTTTGATCGTTCCTATGGGGTTCCCGCTCGTATCGCAACAATAGCCGTGGCCACCAGCTGCATGTTCTGAATGCTATGAGATTACCCTTTGGAACCCACTTCCGAGCGACAGTGCGAGATTGAGTCGCCCATATGACTGCATCCGACAAATAGGACGTGAGTACATGGCACGTCGTATCGTAGAAGCATATTATCTCGGTCGGGATCGACCGCAGGCCATGTGCACAACAACTGGTCGTAGTAGAGGTCAGATAGAGCGTGATGCATTATTCGCGATCGTCATTGCACGAAGCATTCATGACGCCTCGAATTAAGTTTTCGAAAAGTACACCGTTCCCCAGGTCTCCACCCGTCTAGACCGGGCACAGACCTCCTGGAGATCCTCAGATGTAGTGATCGTTCGTGAGATGCGTTCATTGCCCAGTAGACCGAAGAACTACCAGGACGAGAACATCACGTTGTGACTTAAAGGCCAGTGTGTTGCTTTGTGTCTGAGCGCTCGTCTAGGAATGACATTTGGATAACGCGCACTATAGTTTTACGTATGCAGGGTTGGTCAAAAGGAAGCAAGGGAAAGGGACAAGGCCGTTTCAGGGTAAACCAGCAATCGGGGGTAACATGACGTCCTTGAGTTTGTACGAAAAAGTTCAAAAACCTTGATTCTTTTCCCGAATTAACCTACGCTGATGTGACGGCTTGTTGATGCCATTCGGATAATAGGCCGCCGAAACACATCTTATTCCTGACTTGCGCAGATCCAGCAGCGTCGAGCGTGACAAAGGGTTGTTCGCTGCATGCGTCCTTGGTGATTATGCAGTCGCTAGACTTGTGACTAAAACTAACACACATGCGCTTCTCGTCACAGGTTTCTATCATTGAGCGCGCCACAGTGTAATGGCATCAAGCGCGATCGGATCGCCCAGAAGCGGCGCCAGACTCGTGCTCTGGTCTCAGAGCGCACACCTGTTTCAATTCTCTAGCCCGATCCCCCTTTCTTCCATGACAAAGGGAACAGAAACACCAGTCAGGTGAAGACCCGGAGCAGTCTTCAATGAAAGGAAGGAATTCAAGGAGGGACCGACATGAGCGGGAGTCGGGCGCGGGCACATGTGATCGTCATGCATGCATACATGCATTGGCATACCTGATGGCTCGACGCACCTGTGTGGCTCTGGAAACCCGTGTTTAAAGTGATAGCTTTCTTTCTAGCTCCGCGCTGTGGTTGGTCTCACGTGCGCGTGCTATGTGGGAAGCTAGGGAAGACGGTCGCAAAGCTTCTGTCCGCCACTGATTGCCTATTCACGCCTCCTTAGCAGTGGGCAAAGGAACAATCATTCCGACGCCTGGATATATGTTTCGGTGCATGATCATCGTGGTCCCTCATCATCGACAACGACCTCCATGCCTGTCAAAGTCCGCCCCAGAAGCACTAGCGTTAGGGATGATGAAAGCAAGTATGGTAGGCATGTCCGAAACTAGCAATCAGTGTCCTCGAGAGCGATGAGCGTGGTACTAAACCAGTAGTGGGGCTCTGAAAGAGATGTTTATATATATTCTGCGCTGTCTCGCAGTTGGTCCATTTTTTCAATGCCGAAACCAAAGACTGCAGTACGTCTTTTGAAAACAGCAAACAGACGTAGAAGACGGTTAGCAAACAAGAAAGGCCTGGAGAGACCAAGTTCCAAGCGCATCTGAAGCGTGAGGCGCCTGTCACAAAAGCGACATGCGCCGCTCACGTAGACTGATGATACAAGCACTGGGTTTCAAGCCGATACTGCGACGTGATTGATTCGTCTCGTTGGTATACGTAACGTAGGCAGACCTTCTCTTTAGGTCAGCGGGTCAGATGTTGGTTCGCTTAAACGAACCTTTCTCCATGCCCAATTCTACACCTGCAGCGAATGTGGTTGCGCTAAGTGGGTGGCGCTCCGTCGTCCGCGGGATTGAGCGAATCGGCACCAGTCCCGCCTAAAAAAGCAGGGCGACGAGGAACTGGAGAGAAGAAAACATGCATGGCCCTGTAAGGTCTGCAGTTGGAGCACACGTAATGAAATTGGCCGCGGAGGAACTGGCTTTCCATTTGATTGCGACAGTTGCAGCCTCGGTTGCGTGCATGATTGTGCGAAAAGCGTAGCCCGATAAACCAGGCCGCAGCGTTGTGTACTGATTGTTTAGACACGGTAGACCCTGTTGGCCTTGGTGTAGATCGGGAAATCAAATTTTGTGATGGACGTTGAGCTGTTCGGAGACTTTGCATGTCACAAATTCGTCATAACGTTCATGCATCCACGTGCATGTCATGTGGTGCGGATTGCGCAAATACCCGCACGGAGCCGGCAGATCCAGGGACCACTATATGTTCATCCAAGTCCAACTGACGCGCCTGTGTGTACACGATTGACAGATTCTTGGACAGCCTCTAGATTTTGCGGTTGGATGAATACGAGACGTTCGTCTGGCGTTTCGGACGATACTGAGTCCCAGGACATGGTCGCTTCCATGCAAGGCCCGGACGGCAGAAACAGCGGATGCGGTGTTTCTAATGATGATGCGCCTTCGTTTCGAGGGAACGAACGTAGCACAGATGTCCTTGAGGCTCACGACGTCATATTATTCGCTCGCTTGGCTGCTTCGTTCTCAGGGTAATCCCCCTTTGCGAATAGCTAATGACAGGTTTCGCTGAAGCTTTCTGGAATCGGATTGTTTCCGTGGTATCCCAGTTGGGCTCAAATTCTACTGGGAGAGACTGACTCGGCGATGAATCCGCGACACTGGACCACAGTTTAGAACAGCTGGTGGAGGTGGCTCTCCCAATGAATTCAGCAAAGCTTCTAGCGCGTTCCGTAGCCGCAGGCCGCGGGTTGCAGGATTTCTCTAGAATAAGGTACGCCGTTACCACACCGGGAAAAAAGGATCGTGTGTCGTCATTGAGTTTCCCCTGGCGTTTGCCGTATGTCTGAATCTCTCCTGATTCTATTCAGCTCACCCACCCCCATCCGGCCATTTGTGGGCTTGCTGCTCGCTTTGACGCGCTCACGGACCGAGAGCATGCTGAGGATACGCAATGCGAACGGTCTCTGACCCGCCAGCATGGGTTGAATCCAATGTAAAGTATTAGCGAATGAGACGGGTCGTGGGGCGGGAGCTGCAGTACCAACCCTCCCTATTTACGTAGGCCCTCTCCGCTAGCCGGCAGGTCGCCGCCAGGGCCTGAGCGCCGCCTTCAAGCCCCGTGCAGGGGATCACGACATGCCTGCGACTATGCATCGGCGCTGCGTGGTCTACCTTGCAAACGGGGTCGGGATGGTGCAGTTGACTCTCGGCCGTCGTAGTGGATGCCACATGGAACTGTAGCCTGCAGCTCTATTTTAGTGTCCACGAAGTATGCGTCCGCTTCAAGACACACTTGACGGCTCGGCGCATCGCATTTATATTTTCTTGCACTGTTCACCCCAAGTAGGTCCGTGTACCGCGGCTCGAATCGTGTCGGACGCAATACCCCGGCTAACGCAGCTTGCCGGTACCTGGAGCCTCTAACCTAAAGGTCCACCCAGCCCGCGGGCTCTTCAACGATCCTCCGTGTGCTCTCTCGATGCTGAAACGTGCTTGAGGTGATCCAAAAGCGAGCCCTGCTCCAGCCCCGGCCATTCCATGTCGAACGGTTTTGAACTTTCTTTGTCTGGCCACAGCCGTCTTCATCCACCCCACGCTCCTTCGAAGGACCCTATTCATACGAACCTTTTCCAGCTTGGACTGTCGAGCGACAAGAAGCAGAAGAAGAACACGAGGAAGACTGTCGAGTTTGATCCCATTGTTGGACATAGCGATAGTACTGCTCTCCTGAAACCATTGTGACCTGTCTGGGAGCTCAGGCCGCTCATGTCTTTCCTAGGATTTCGTCCCAATTCTCGCAGTGGTCATACTGCGAAGCCTTTCGCCTCCCACAACCAGCGATCCGACGCAACTCTCGGCTCACAGCCCCCTCCTCGCTCTGGCAGAGGCATGACAGGGGTCATGGATATCGAAAGGAGTCGAACGCGCCGAGAGAGGACCTTCATCGGCAGTGAATGCTGTGTTTGCGAAGAGAACCTGGAGTACACACTGCGGGGTGAACGAATATTACAGCTCTCATGTGGCCATGTCTCTCATGAAGCATGCTTCTACGAGTACATTCGCGAGTTTGAGTCACAGCATTGCCCAACATGCGATGCCACACTAGGACTGGATACGAGCAGAGGCGGAAACGTTCTGGATCTCGGTAGGCCGACACCAGGAGCAACACCGGCTAGCCATGCTGATGAGCGGACAGAGAAACTTTCGACCATTGTGCGTTCTGTACAGAACGAGCCGACGCCATCACAAGCTGCTGAAAGCCACCGCACCACGGCCAACACACCCACGCCTTGGGACAGCCAAACTGTCTCATCAGACAGGCAACACCATGACGCGATCCAGGGTCGCCCTCGCAACGATAGCAACGCGTCTGCGCGATATGCACCTGCTCGTCACTCCCGCCAGCGGGACAGCAGCCACAGTAGGGATCGTGGATCTGACAGAGGCGCGTCGCTTTCCAGAGCGCATGGTCGCAGCGATTCTGGGGCCACGGGGCTTGCCTCGTCGAACGACTACGCTGCCACACACGACGGTCGGCGGCACGACTACGACGTGCAGTCCATGGAGACCAGTCTCAGCAGCCCGCGTGGCCTGCTGAAGAGCCCAATACCCGCACCCACGGTGACTGTGCGAAGCGAGTTTCCAACTCTTAGCAGATCGCGACAGCAGCAAAGCCTGACGTGCCTAATTACTGTCGAGGTGGTGGAGGGGAAATGGCGACCGAACCCGGACGACATGCGCGGTGCCCCTCTTCCTTCAGTCGCAGAGAACAGCTACGGGCGCAGCAAGTCGCCAGTGAACAGCCGCCCATCGGAACCGCAATATGAACCGACAGAGGTCCTGGATGAAATCACAGAGGATCTCCACGCTCGTGTCGACAACTGGCATGGCTTGGACTTCTCGCGTTTCGGCAAGCTGAGACTCCATGGGCACATCCGCGTTGGCAAGGACCGCCAGTCATGGCAGGAGCTCGAGTGCTACCTGTTTTCTGAAATGCTCATCTGTGTCAAGGAGAAGAAGGTTACGCAGCCTCAGTGGGATGGGGTAGCGCCTATCAAGAAGACAAAGTGTACCCTCAAGGGCTCGATTCTGATCAAGAAGCATCTCAATCAGGTCGAACACTCGCCCGAAAACTTCACCCTGACTCTCAGCCTCTCTGTGGCTGAGCTCCCCGCTTTCCACCTACAATTCCAGGACCGGGGCCAGCTGGAGTTATGGCGTCGCGCCCTCATGGATATTCGCCTAGATTTCCCCGTCGCCAGCCGGATGCCCGAGTATGACCAGGACCATTCCGGAACGGAAGAGGAGGATTACCGCAGGCCAAAGCGAGTTTCATCAATCAACTCGTCGTATGGCGCTGCTAGATCGACAATGACAGCGCCCACGGAATACAGCGCCTCGCGTACCGGCATGTCAGAGCCTCGCCTCGCTGCCTCAGTACATGTGCCTGTCGACATCGTTGTGGTTATCCCTGTCTCATCATCCATGCAAGGTTTGAAAATCAACTTGCTCCGCGACACGCTTCGTTTCTTGGTTCACAGTCTTGGTGAGCGCGACCGCATGGGTCTGGTCACTTTTGGCTCAAGTGGCGGTGGCGTTCCCATTGTCGGTATGACAAGTAAAGCCTGGAGAGACTGGCCAAAGGTGCTGGACTCGATACGTCCTGTCGGGCAGAAGAGTCTTCGTGCCGACGTGGTGGATGGAGCCAACGTAGCCATGGACCTGCTCATGCAGCGCAAATCCAGCAATCCTCTATCAAGCATTTTGCTCATCAGCGACTCATCCACCTCTGATGCCGAGAGCGTCGACTTTGTCATATCCCGCGCTGAGGCTGCCAAGTAAGTCCCCCTCACTTTCGAGTGCGCCCCAGCGGGTACTAACATGCCTTCAGGGTCTCCATACACTCTTTCGGTCTAGGACTAACGCACAAGCCCGACACCATGATCGAGCTTTCCACACGGACCAAGGCCTCGTACACGTACGTCAAAGACTGGATGATGCTTCGCGAGTGTGCAGCGGGATGCTTGGGCTCCCTCCAAACTACCTCGCACCAAAATGTGAAGCTGAAATTGCGCCTGCCAGAAGGCTCTCCGGCCAAATTCGTCAAGATCAGCGGCGCCCTGCAGATCACCAAGCGAGCTACCGGACGTGATGCTGAAGCCTCTCTGGGTGACTTGCGCTTTGGCGACAAGAGGGACATCCTAGTGCAACTTGCCATTGCACCGGATACAGGCTCGCCGGAGCAGCTTCCTCAGGATCCGTGGGAGTCCATTGTGTCTGGTCTCGAGGCTCTGGGAGGCCCTCTCGACCAAGACGACTCCCGCACACTCAGTGTCGAAGAAGTACCGTTAATCCAGGCAGATCTCACATACGGCGACATTCTACGAGAAGGCACTCTTGCGCATTTGCCTAGGCCATCACTACTGGCCATAACCCTATTACCTTCCGGACCAAAAAAGAACTCGAACGGGCTGCCACCAACGCCTCCTATCCCCCCTCACCCCCATGTTGTGCAACGACGCATGGAGTTGCTCACATCTGACATGCTGACCCGCGCATTAACGCTTGTCTCGCGTGGCCAACACGAACGAGCACATCACTTGCTTCAGGAAACACGCAGTATTCTGAAAGGTCTCGGAAAGGGAGGCTTGCCCCCACTCCCACCACCCGGTCACCGACGCAACGACACATCCAGTGCAACAAATAGCATAGGATCAGCGTCACCAACCGCTCATAGTGCCAATGGCGATCCCCGGGCTCGAACGCCTTCACCACATGCCGACAGCCCCTTCACGCCTGCAGCAGGTATCGATGTCAGAACAATGTACGCTCTCGACGCTGAACTCGAATCCAGTCTCGAATGGATAAACCATCCTGCTGTTTTCGGTAGAGATTCGCGCAAGGCGGTCCTACAGGCCATCGGCGTCATTTCATCACAACGCGCATACACGTTTAGGTCTCCATCCGAGTCTCTCTGGGCAGAGCGCATTGCTGGCGTCAAGCGCCTGTCGGAACGCTCGCGGGAATGGCGCGAGACCGGCGATCAAGAAGCACTTATGGAAGAGAACTGATTTCGCGCAAGACTCTAGAACCCTTCGCATTTGTTTGCATATACCCTGTATCATTCTTTGACATTTTCTTTGTTTCTCTCCACGTCCACACTATTTCTTGGCCATGTTCTTATCTGGGCCCACTACGGACACGACCTATTGAGGAGGCTTTTTCTTTCTTTTTCTTTTTGCACACCTTCTCGGCTTTATGATACCAACAAGGTCTGTATATCTCCTTGTATTGCGCGGATTCGCTGGGCTTGCAAAAGTGGGACTTTGGCGTCATTATCATCACCACATCTATTTTCTAGCGTATACCACCTGCGCTTAGCGATCATTGTCTACACGCATTTAGATGCACGAATATCATATCCTTGCCGTACAAACTACTGCATGTTCTGCGATATTGGAATCCATGTTATATTCCCTCCTGTTCAATAACCTCGCTGCAAGCCTCAGTCGACTCCCATAAACGTACGATAATCCAAAGCTAACATTTGCCCGAATGCGAAGCTTGTCACCTGCGTCTTTTAGAAGACGTACTATCGCAAAGGCCCGCCACCTTCTTAATCAGGCCCAAAAAACATTACTCCACTACGGTGAGTTCCGTTATAAGGTGGTAGGTACGAAGAGATTCCGGCAAAATTACTGATTCGGCGCGTTCCGCGGCTTACCCTCGCCTTTATGTCGGCCCAGTTATACCTTCATATATTTACCAGTATATGCTCACACCCGTACATACATCCGTAGTCTGTTGCCGCCTCTAGACAAATTCACGACTAAATTGTACATGGTCAGTATGTAAGATAAAACAGGGCTTCTTGCGACACTATTCTGAACACGGCGTGTATGTCTAAACGGGCAGTTGTATTTGCTCAGATCAGTGCCAACGAAATGAAATTCGAACCAACCTTTCGCTTATGCGGCAAAGGCGTTTGGTTCCATGCACAACTAAGTAGAAGTTGTGCGACCGGAGAGACAAATGTAATATCGAGACCTGCGTTGTGGGGACGACCCCGGCTCGTTTGTCGCTTAGACGGGTCGGCGACCATTGCAGGCAGGCAGCAACACAGTAAACCCACGTCGGCCATTTTTCGCTGCAAGATTCACAACATGTAGCTGACTTACTCGCATATACAGTAGCGCGTTCCTGAGACATTCAACAATCCCAGCCTTGTGGGCTGTACCTGACATGTAACGGCTTCCGATACCGCGATGGGCCGCATGCGCCCATCGCATCTGTCATTACGAGTGACGTCGAACCACTGTCTCAAAAGACAAGGCAGACTATTTGCTTGTCCCACTTCTTCGTCTCGTACGCTGTATACAGTAGTGATATATCTCGAGTACCCGCAGTATTGCAGTGAGTAAACAGCAGGGCGGGCGGTATGACCGAAATGACCAGGATATGAAACGTCTTCATCCCGCACCCGTCCCGCCACATTTCGCCCGATTGCACTCCAGACGATGATCACCAGTCCCACCTCAATGACTGTGATCCGCGACAACGGTACTCTACTCATGAATTCGATAGATCGAGTCATGCCCTCATGCTGTTTGACAAAAACTCCGTTTCCGCGCCCCGTGGCCCGCGACAAACCAAACGAAAGGGAGCGCATCACGGTTGAGGGGGCGGCATGGATGGATAAAGCGGAGACATGCCGGCCGAATCACTGCAGACTGCATCTTGTCACAGATGAGGAAGTAGATGCAGACATGCACCAAGAGGAGGGCCAAATCTCGTCGCGTGCTTTCTGTTGCCTATCTCGCCACTCTCGGAAACTGGGGACCAGACCGAGCATGCTTGGCACATCTTAGGTCCAAATGTCGAATAAGCAATGATAAGTACCAAGTCCATGGTGCCAGATCATGACCCGACAATCCAATCAACTCTCATGTCTGATGTGGAGCCCCTCAAGGCCAAGCATTGAGTACGCCTACTTCGTTTCACAGCGCGTGTTTGATCGTCACGGCGTCGCGACCGGTATCACAAATCCAGCATCTCGTCATGTTTGCCGTTTGCCCGCGGACCTGTCTCCCTTGTGGGTTTACCCAACTTTTGCAAGCCCTTCGCACCTCAGTACACGTGAGTTGGTCGAGACCCTACTATCATGTTTGGTGGGCGCATCGAGCATGTTCGCTCCCCAGCCACGGTGTATCGACTAGGGTGTACTTGTTACAAAGGCTTTCCAAACAGCTATTCCGGTGTAGTCGTACCAACCGACTTCCACACAAAGAAAGGTATTACGTCACGGGTTTAGGCGAGTTTTAAGTCTGTAAAAAAAACGGGTGCAGCCTGCACGCCTGTAGACGCAGGGAGCAACCACACCCGCCTACATCGGCGTAACACAACAGCTTTGTCTGCAAAAACCTTTGCTGCGTTTTCTTCTCTTCTCCTTTCGTACCTAAGACAGCAGACGCATAATTTCTGTATTCCGATTATCGTACAGACGTAATAGTCAACTGCTTCCCCCCAACTTCGTCTAAAAGATCATCAGCCTCTCCGTCCATGCTTGCTTCTTCTCCGCCACCCGCCCGTCGCGGGAGCGCATCGGTGCTTCCGATCTATCATCTACGCTAGAGACAAAAGCATCCAACATGCAGCGGATGTCGAGCTAGATCCATATGTTCCCGTGCATCCTTCGAGGCGAACGGCCTGTCAAAAGCAATGTGCACGGCAATTTGAAGGGGCCATGGGTTCGCATACCGCGGTTGCTTATACTACCTCGCTTGCCCCGAATCGTGATCCGGTGAACGTATGCGGTGAGCCTTGTGCGATGCAGACAAGTTTAACACGAGAATAGACCAAGAGTTCAGAACGACGAGTTGTCTGTATTGCAACAACTGCATTATCGCCACTCGTAGCTTCACATGAAAAAAGCAGTGTTCTACATGTCTTGTGATAGAAGGTCGCCGACGCCACGGAGAGGCAAAGCAAGGCGAATGTTCATTAGGCTATCCAGTCTTTTTCATCATAGTTTCTTTTCCTGTTTTTCAATTCTATTCCGTAGCTAACGCGGGCTCTTGCATTGATCCCGTCAGGCGGCCGTTAAGCCCTTAGCCCGTCTCTAATGGTTCGTATATTCTGTCTCATGCATCTTCTCAATCACACCGGGTTCCCTGATATCTCAAGCCCAAGTCTGCAGCAAGTAGACTAAGACATTGCTTTTGAAAAATGACAAAAGTTACCAGTTGCTCTCGGCAGATTTGCAGGCGTCACGGGCAGATACCAAACACGTCTTGATCCAAACAATAGAAGCTGCCGTTTTGAATACATCTACTTGCTTGGTTCGGAATGACAGTGGACTGAGTGCAACTATTTGGCGTATTTTTTCACAAACGCAATAGTATGTTCCATGACCTCTTTCGGATGCGAAGCACTTAAAAAGTGCTGTCCACCCTCAATAACTTCGAGTCGAGCATCCGGCGAGCTCGTAAAAAGTTTAATCTCCTCCTGAGCGTTGGGAACCGAATAGACCACATCACTTGTTCCCTATGTGTGTATTGTCAGTAAATATGCCATCGGAGGGTGTTTGCTTCTTCGACACCATAATGCAAAGAATGCCCAGGGGGGATCTTACATGCAGCCATAGAACAGGACAAGCCACATCCGCAACTCTCATGTGCAACCCATCTCTATCCCTCAAGTTAATCGCCGCCATTCTAATCCTCTTCCTGCCCTCATCACCCCTGTAGTTCTTCTGCAGCTCCGCGACCCAGAACTCCTTCACATCCGTCGGGCAATTCTGACCAAAGCCTTGGTCGATGAGGAAATGGGCAAAGTCCCTGCTGGGCGCAAATTCTGGCTTGGGCTCATTGTTTACAGTGCCGAATTCGCCTGTGATGAGGTCGCCGAGAGGCCCTACGGAATGCCAGCAGCCGAGCTCGCGGCTGCGCGAGGATTCGTAGTCCATGGACGTGCCGAGTGGGATGATACCTAGAATCTGCGCAGAAGGTGTTAGCCATGTCCACGTTGCACTCTTCATGTACCGCAAGGAAAACGTCTTGTTTGTCTCATCATTCTCTTTTTATAGTAAACGATGCCACGAGACGAGTACTTGCCCGCACATCACCCATGGTGCCGCCTAACCACACGTTTTCAGCAACATACCTTTTCCCGACTCAAAACCGCCATCCTCACGGTAACCCACCCACCCTGACTCGTCCCCAGCACAAATGCCCTCTCCACACCCAAAGCCTCCATAACCTGCAGATTCATCATCGCCGTGTCCCAGTACGTCCAGTGCTGCACCTTGTGTGCACGCGTCTGTCCGTGGCCGAGCAGCTCGATGGCCAACAGGTTCATCTCTGAAGTCAGGGCCTCGTTACTGAAAAAGGAGTCATAGAGGGCCACATTGGTGAGGAACGAGTTTACGAGGATGAGCGTGGGTTTGGAGGGCCTGAATGGGGTGGAGAGGCGGTAGGAAGCTGTTATGCCGCCGAGGTGCGGGACGGTAATAGTTTGAGTCTGTGGCATTGTTGCGTTTGTTTCGGGGAATTGGAATTCTGTATCGTTTTGGGGGTTGCGGGAGGGGCCCTTGCTTATATGTCTTTTGGTCACGCCTTTTTGTGTTGGGTTGGGTCGATAGGAAAGACGTCAGAGGTAGGTAGGTCTTTGTGGGGTTGTGTGAGCCGAGGTATGTTTTGCAACATCGGGATGAGAGACTGGGGATTGATACGACTGCGGTTCTCTTGGGATTCACTCAATTTGAGATGGGAATGTTGCGAAATGAAAAAAAAAAACATCAGCATGTCTGGAAATGATGTTAAAGATTGTTTGGTAGAGATTAGCTATGCTAAGGCCTATCTCGTTCAAAATCAATCCTGGACCAGACTTTCAGGCGTACCGCTAGAGAAGTAGTTCCTTGTTTAAAGCCTATCATTACCAACTTGGCGCATACGCCCCGGTGCAGTGACGAGGGGATGTTTTGAGACATGCTGATGAATCAAAGTAGACGGTCCAACCCATTCCAAGCCTACAGTTGACCCAAACATCCTTGTCCAAATTGGTGCCTTAGAATTCGGTACGCCTTGCAAATTGTGTTGGAGATGAATTGTGGTGAAGACCTACGACACTTACTCATGTGGGCATTCATCCATCAATCGTCCCGAATTAGTTGCTTAGAAGCATCCCATGGCTTAACTCAGGCGGAGCAAAAGACATCCGTCCGTTCTTCCTAGTTCTCGAGAACGTACCTGTACCTCGCCTTACCAGCCTCCATATCAACAATCGCATTGTTGGCATCCTTCATAGGCCTCTTCTGTACCCAAGGCTTAATCTTCTTCTCGGCCGCCAATTCCAACATCTCCTTAATCTCCCAAGGCGCACCAATACCACTACCGCCAACCTTGATGCCCTTCATGAGCAGAGTGAAAGCATTGATAGCAGGCAATTCGCCACCATCTGGAGCTCCAACCTGGACGAAATCACCGTGGGTCTTGAGCATACCGAGGTAGCCGTCCAGAGGCATCTTCGCGCTAGAGACAGTGCAGATGATGAGGTCGAGTGTGTTCGCGTTATGCTTAACCCAGTCTTTGTCCTCATCGGTAGCGATGTAGGCATCAGCACCTAGCTTGAGCACATCGTCGCGCTTTTCGGCTTTTCGGCTTATTCCTACAACCTTGTCGGCACCCAGGGCTTTGGCAAAGAGTACTCCGAAATGACCAAGACCGCCAACTCCGACAATTCCAACAGTCTTTCCGGGCCCGCAGCCAAATCTTCTTAGAGGAGAGTATAGTGTCTAATAGTGAAAGAACCAAGTCAGTATACACTCCATCTCCGGGTTCGTTCATGGAAAGCACCTACGATTCCTCCGCACATCATTGGGGCGGCGTCAGCGCTGTCCAGACCCTCAGGAATTTGTAGGACAAAGTTTCCGTTGGTGCGGTTGTGTGTGGCGTATCCGCCGTAGGACTTGCCCTCATCACCAGGGTATACAGAGCCATAGGTACCAACGTTTCCGCGTGGGCAGTGGTTTTGCATGCCGTTGGAGCACTCGTGGCAGTCTGACTGCTGGCAGGAGCGTGCTTGCGCTCCGACACCAACACGGTCACCTTGTTTAATGTGCTTAACGTTGCTACCGACCTTGACAGCCTTGCCGATGATCTCGTGGCCAACAACGCAAGCTGTGTTTGGTTAGCTTGGTCAATTCCTAATGAACGGTTACATGGCTTACGGTATGGAGTGGGCCCCCACCCAGAGCTCAGCATGTGCAAATCTGAGCCACAGATACCGCAGTGAGAGATTTGAATATCAACGTCGTCCTCAGTCCACTTCTTAGGCTCGAACTGGCCCCATTCCATCTTGCCATTGACGCTCTCCTTGTCCTTGCCGAGCCATCCTTCGAATTTGGTGTCTGTAGCCATTATATCGTTATTGGGGGTGTGAGAGGGAGTACTTGGTGTTGTTGCTGCTATCGTATGTGAAGAAAGTCTTTCTCGAAGAACTGTCAAAAGCTTATATACACATCAACGTCCGTTAACTCCGTTGACCTTCCGATATGACGTTCACCATGAGCTTCGTCAGTCTGGAACAGTCTCTAGTTGTTTTGCACATGGACGGGAGCTAGGTAGATTTCAATTTTGGTGGGTCTTTACCAGTCCGTCTTACCGCCCATTGGTTGCCATAGTCGCGCTAGCCCGTCATTGATACTGCAAGGTATAGTCCGCTACCAGCGGCGATAGCTACCACTGTGATCACTGAGGAATACGTCATCAACAGAAAAGCCGTTCGCCGGTACAGCTGGCTCAGATAGCAGGAGTCTGCCGTTATTCTATTGGCCACGTGCCTTGCGCTAGTGCGACGGCCGACAAAAATTGGGCCATTGCAAAGCTAGTCGGAAGGACTGACAGATGCAGATAGCGGACGAATCTCAACAAGGGCTTAGTGGTATCGGAGTTAAGCTGTGGAAGGATTTAAGAAGTATCCACTAAGGGTCATGTCTGAATGATTCGAACTGGAGTGGAAGTGGGTACGTCCACAGCGTTGTGCAATTTTGCTGAAGCTGTGCAAATCTCTGCGGGGTGTAGTGTCTTCTCGAACATGGTTCTATATCTACCGGAAACGCTGGAAGCGCTCTTCCTCTGCCATTCTCTTGTTCACACGCTCGATTGTTTCAGCGGTGTACATGTCTTCCAGGCTCTTTTGACCCTTCAACACTTCCTTCTCATGCTTGTTCGCCTCTTCCTTGGTCATAAGAACCAGGTTATTCATCTTGAGATGGCTGTTCTTCTGCCCAGGTGTGTTTTGATCGATGAAGCTTTCAGTTGGCTTGTTCCATCTTGTCAAGATCAAGCGTGTAGACAGACCGCTGATTATGCTTCGCCCGTTGTACACTTCCTCTACTAGATAGCCCACATCGTCCTGCGTGATGGGGATCTTAAGACCAAGTGGGTCTTCATTGAAAATTGCACGAGCTAAGCGTTCTTCGGCGCCTTGCAGAGCTCCCAGGATACCGTCGTACATCTTATCGCGGGACTTTGATGGCAAATACTCGTGTGGGTAGCCAGAAATGGAAAGGATAACGTGGTTCGCAACAGCTAGACCGAAGATTGCTGGCATGGTACCCAGAACCGGTAGGATCCGTACACGGAAATCTGCGAGAACACCTAGCTCCCCGACATTACCTTTTGCGAACTCTTCTTCTGAGAGCGGTTGAAGCTCAGCTTTTCCAGGACCTGGCCTCTCAGTGGAGTAGACAACGGGTATTCCCTCTTTCACGCCTTTCAGTCGCAGCTTTCTCCGGGTGGACTTGGATAGCGGGTCGTCCGTGCTTCCCGAGATATCGCCAATGAAGATTCTAGTGGGATCGGATTTGCAGCCTGCACCCATGGAAGAGATGACCTTGATGTTGTTCAGATAGCAGTAGGCCAGGAGCGCGACTTTACTGTCAATGTTGTCGATTGCATCTATTACAAAGTCCGGTTGCTGGCCATTGAGCGGTGCCAACTGGGCTGCTGCAGTCTGCTCACCAAACAACTCATTCCGGCATTCGAAATGGGTCCATGGTGCGATTTGTTCGAGCCGCTTGCGGAGGCAGTGTACTTTGGGTGTTCCAACATCAGCAAGAGTTGCAACTGCATGCCGATTAAGCGAAGATAGAGAGACTTGGTCGAAATCGATGAGACGAAGTTTAGAGCATCCCGATCGTGCAAGGGCTGCTGTTGCGTGTGATCCTACTCCACCACAGCCCACTACAACCACAAAAGCGTCCCGCAACTTCGCAATTCCATCATCTGTAAGGAAGACCCTGTTTCTAGCTAGCTGTTCGAGTATAAGATCTGCCTCGTCCATCAGAACGGGATGCGGGGATATTTGGAGGTGATGATGTGTCTCACCGTCATCATAGTCGCCCTTCCTCGCTCGTGCGGCTAGTGCCATGCTGCGCTCATCTTCTTTACTCGGAGCAAAAACATGTGAAGCGGCGCCATATTCAGTAAGCTATCAAACGTCAATTTGTCTGGAGTTTCCAGGCATATGAGAGCGCCCCGATCCCCAAAACCCCAAGGGAGTGTGTACTTACTCTTGCCGAGCGATGATCGTCACTGAAGTCGGGAATGGATGCCTTCAAGTCTGCTACTCTCGTCATACGTCGGGCCTTTTGATATCCGAGGATAGCACTGCCAACAACGAACCCCGAGACAGCTGCAGTGGCCACGAGCTGTGCATTGTGGGACTCTGAGGCTCGGGAAATCCACGAAGGCATTTTGGTGGTGTTGAGTCGCACAGCGTGGGAATGTGCGCACCGTCTACAACCGTACCACCATGTATACAGTGAGAATACTGGGAAATAGAAAGGAAGGTGAGAATTTTACAAACTGGGCAAGCGCTGGAATCGATGATTTTTTAGTGATGATGAAAGTGCTGGCAGATGCATCCAGTTGTCGACGCTAGTGTGTATCTGGTAAGCGCCAAAGTCTGCTTGGAGAAATCGCAGATGACCACCACCTGAGTAGCAGCCGCCAGCGAACCAGAAAGGCACGGGTAGACGCGTCCGAGACACTTTTCACGCGCCCGAAAGGACACAGGACCCGCGGGAGTTCCTTGTAGCCCCATAAGAGGCCTCCGCGCCCACGTCAGGTTGTTGAGACGCACGTCTTCGAGGACCGACCTGCAACCATGTCGAAACTCACGTTGGCCATAATCGGTGCGGGCGGTGCAGCAGCCGGAGCAGCAGTCACGGCAGCACTATACTCGACCAAGAAAGACAGCCCCCCACCTACACCAGCTGTCACGCCAACAAGCACGACCGTCACTGGACCCGCGCGAACAGGACCGGTCCCCTCGCCTGCCGCTGCAGTCGCTGCGCGAAGGCCAGCCGTAGACCCCAACGGTCTCTTCCAATATGGCTTCCCTGGCCCAGTCAATGACCTCCGCCCCGCCGCCTCGCTCACCTCATCCTACGATCGACGGACTCGAAACCCATCATGGGTAGCCGAACACATTACCCCTGAATCGCTAGCGAACAACAATGCCGACCGGAAGCACAGCGTCTTCGTCGAGGATGTAACAATCCCTGACATGTTCCGCGCAAAGCTCAAGGACTACTTCCGCAGTGGCTACGACAGAGGTCACCAAGTGCCCGCGGCCGACGCAAAGTGGAGTCAGGAGGCCATGGATGCCACATTTGCGTTGAGCAACATGTGCCCGCAAGTAGGCGATGGCTTCAACCGCGATTACTGGGCGCATTTCGAAGACTTCTGCCGTAGACTTACGCACAACTACCCCTCTGTCCGCGTAGTAACCGGTCCGCTATACCTCCCCAAGCGCGAGGCCGACGGCAAGTGGCGCGTCTCGTACGAAGTCATCGGTTCCCCACCCAACGTCGCTGTGCCTACACATTTCTACAAAGTTATTTTCGCTGAAGATGGCAAGCTGGGCGGCAAAGTTGCGCTGGGTGCGTTTGTGCTGCCCAACGCAGTCATCCCAAGCCACAAGCCATTGACCGATTTTGAAGTGCCGCTCGAGGCGGTGGAGAGGGCGAGTGGATTGGAATTCGCTACGAAGCTGAGCTCCGAGCGGCGGAAGAGGCTGTGTCAGGAGGTCAACTGCAGTGTCATCATCAAAGAATATGCCCAGAGACAGAAGGCATTTGGCAAGAAATGAGCCAGGGGAATCGGCTCTTGGCACAGCATTGGGGTGGCATAGACGGCGGGACGCTGCTCGATGCTTTGGCAGGTGATAATTTGGCAATGTACCAGTTATTCTGTCTTTATACATGGCTCTTGCTGTTAATTGTACACCGTATAGTACACTTCCGTATCGATCCGTTGCGTGTCAGATGGTGTCGTTACTCCATACTCGTACAGACGCGTTATCTCCTATCCTTCATGCGCCCTAGAAAAGCGAGATGTCCATTGCTTCGCTACAGCACCCTTCTGACGTCAATCCAAATTTTACAAGTTCTGCACAGCGTGACCTCCCTGGGCACTTTCTCGCTGTATCCTGCCGACGTATTGCTTGCTGACTGTGTTCCATGCACTCATGTACTTTTCCATGCATGCCGTGAAGCAGTTTTCTTCGCCTTTCGAGAGGGATGTGCCGGGCTTGGGAACGCACCGCTCGAAGCAGTGTTCGTTGAGTTTCTATAATGCATTATTAGTCCATGGAAAATGTGAAAAAGATGAAGATGAGAATCAAAACAAAGATCAGGGGGTAGAGGAGCGTGTAAAAGGTGCTCTAGCATATCGTCATACCTCAACAAGCATGCGCGCATTCTGCATGGCAGCCTCTTGCTGCACTTGGCGCATGACCGCCGTCTTCGGGTCGCTGGGGTACGAAGACATGCCGCCTAATGAGTCCATGATGTGTATTCGGTGTGTTGGCAGTGGCAGGGTGCGGATTGGAGGATTGCGATAACGTGGGCGGTGGTTGGTGACTTTTGTCCTGAAAAGTTGTCGACGTCAAGAGCGGCTCTCGCTAGCGTAGTTGCGCAACGCAGGACCCCTGCATTACACGCGGAGGTGATAGAGTGGCCTTTCCCATCCCCAAGATTCACCTTGAGAACTCCAGCACGTTCGAGTCGCCAACCCGTGCCTTTATCCTCTTCTCGCAGCCTCTACCCCGACTTGAGGCTTTATTGTTCGGCAATAAATTATTAGAGCACAGTCTTCTTCCATTCTTTCGGCGCGCCAATACCCGCTTGGCAGCTTGGGGATAGCTGGCCCCAGACAATAGGAGAAAGTCGTGCGACCATGTTGTTCGCAAGACCATGGACGAGCTTATGCTTGCTGGCAGGGACTTGGACGGGCGCATGGGCGCGGTCTGGCGGACTGAGCGAGGACCCTGACATCAAAGCCATCTCGGTGGGTTGCTATTGCACAATGATCGGGGGGCCATTGTCGCTAACCAAGATGTAGCTGCGGACACACAGCCTCGAGGCTGTAAGTTGCCGCCTCTCCCCATATATATATATATCCATATGAGGAGTAGATGGGAACTTGCGCTGACGCTACCTACAGCCATACCTCGATTCGGACATGCAAAGCCGTTGGTGGGACTTTGGAGGAGACACCATTATTCGGACTGATAAGTACATTCGACTCGCTTCGGACAAGCCTTCGCGCAATGGCTGGCTGTTCTCCAGAGTCCCTCTTACGGCCACAAACTGGGAGGTGGGTACAGCGACAGGCTGCTTGGTACACACGAGGCTCACCCAAGTAGATCACATTCGAGTTCAAGCTTCACGGACAAGGGAATCTCTATGGTGATGGTTTTGCCATGTGGCTCACCAAACAGCGCGCGCAGCCAGGAAACGTCTTCGGCCACGCCGACAGGTTTGAGGGCCTCGGTCTCTTCTTCGACACCTACAAGAACAACCGCCCGGGCACCGTGTTCCCCTACATCATGGCTATGAACGGTGATGGCAACACGGCGTATGACAAGGACAATGATGGCAAGGCGAACGAGGTCGCCGGATGCTCGGTATGCATCTTTCCACTGGATTCAACTTGTGCATACTAACAAGTGAATCAGGCCCGCGGAATTCGCAACGCTCAAGTCACCACCAAGGCTCGCCTCACTTACTTTCAAGAGCAGTACCTCCGCCTTGAACTGCAGTACAAGTCCGAAGGCGAATGGACCCAATGCTTCGAAATCCCTAATTTCAAGGTACCACCCGTCGCATACCTAGGCTTCTCCGCCGAAACCGGTGAACTCTCGGATAACCATGATATCGTTTCTGTAAAGTCAATGAACCTCTACAAGAAGAACCCAGGCTCGACTTCGTCCTCGGGAGGCTCAGGTGGTAAGACCGCCTCGTCCATGTCCCGCGAGAAGAAAGCTAGCGGTGGAAGCTGGACATGGTTCTTCATGAAGTTCGTGCTGTTTGGTCTGGCGCTGACGGGTGCGTATGTGGGCTATACCGTCTACAGGACGAGGCAAAGAGACCGTTTCTAGGGGAATAGCTCGTATCTGAAGTTCAAGGGTCAGAAAAAGCGCGCTTGGAAGAGTCGTCCTATGATACAGGTCGATGGTTGCGTCGAGGTTGCGGACGAGAACGACTGGACAATATTGTATAGGGTTGAATGATGGAGTTAGCTGGGTAAAAATGGTCTGGGGCAGACCATGCGCATTGTTGGTTCCTTTGCAGTACATCATATCACTCTCCTCCCTAGCGTACAACCCGAAACTACACATTACAATGAACTGGTAAAAAAAGGAAACAATGTCTCCGCTCATAATAACAGGTCTCTGCACAATGAAACGCAGAGGCTGTCGATGAAAGCAAGTGGAGTGGGTTGAGGATTGTTCTGGCATCCGATTTAGGTGGCCTAGCTACATGGAGTGTGGAAGCGGCCATGATGTTGGATGCACAAATTGTCAGTGTTCAATCTGCACTGGACAACGTCAACATCTTCAAAAGTCTCTCAAGGTTTGTCTCGGTAGGCTTATCATGTGATAACCAGTGCAAGCTTTGGCACTGGTGATGCGATTTGATAACCACGATTCCATTGACGTATATCGTTGGAGAAAGAAGACCAGGGCTTCGAGGGAAGATGGCAGTATATATAGAGAGCGCGGCGGACGCAAATCCCGCTTTTATGGGGCTATGGGGTCGCCAAGATGCAACATCCCGTCTGGGTAGGTCTGACATGTGCTATGGCGAGAGAGGGTGGGATTCAGCTTATGTCATTAGCGTGATCTTAGCATGGCCCGTGACTGCGCGCCTGCTTAACTTTTGGCGCGTCAGACAGTCTTCTCTCACTACCCACAACCCGAGCTGCGAGTAAGTACCCACAGATGATTGCTTCTTCCCAACTGCCTTATTCCTACGATCTGTCTTTTGCAGCTGCACAATAGCGGCTGGAATATTATTTTCACATCGCAGAGCTAACATGCGCCAGATCCCAATGAACGACAAATCTTCGTCACAAGGCGATGCTGGGGACTAATCACCTCCAGCGTCTCACTGCATGACAAACAAGAACGGAAAGCGGAGGGAGTGCGCCATCATACTAGGTGCAGCCACATCACCCAACTCATCATTGCACCACGATGGGTTACGGGTGGTTTCGCAAAGCTACTGGGTTCACCTTCACCACAAACCGCAGCCTCGACCTTTCCCAACGCGCACTGAGGACAGAGTAAAAAAGTTGAAGCGCCGTGCTACCTTGCCTTATCAGCTTGGAGGACGTTGTTCGCTTATGACAATTAACATGTAGTTTTCAATCCGAGCGCCTTTGCCTTCCGGGCATCGCATGTGTGGGGGAGCGTGGTCGTTGTCGTTGTCGTTGAGGCTCGTTGGTCTGGGAGCTGGTGCTACTGTAGGTGGGTTGTCTTCCTTTTCAAAGTCCTGTTTTACATACAGGAAGAAACGGGGTCCAGTGATGATGTCCCTGTGGGGCATCAAAGCCAAAGTCGAGTTGAGGAGCCCGCTCGTTGCCTGGTGAGAGGTCGAGAGACTAATCGGTAGGGGACGAATGAGGTTCCTTCTGAGGACAGCAGGAGAGCTAATCTGAGGACCATCAATACATTGCATGCTTGTTTCAACGATTTCACCATGTGCTATGCTGACTTGCTCCACTATTAGATTTGACGCCACATTTTCTTCGTGAAGACGGTTGCTAAAGCTTGCTCGTCTTGAAAGAGGTACTAAGTAGTCGCCCATCTTACTCATTGATGTAACAGAACGGTCCTATAATCGTGCTGACCAACTCCTTGATATTGTACGCCTTTCTATGCACGTTCAGCACCTCCAAATCGATTTTGTCCTCCAAGCTCTGCGCTGGTCTACCTCCCATCATCGATATGCCACCCGCAATAACCTGCTGCCTGTTTGCAAAACCTTGCGACTGCCAAATGGACTACGTCCGATCGACCATGGCATGATGCAGATAGAAATACGGGTCTATAGCACGTAAAATGTTAGTTCACAATGAGTCCTAGAGAATCGGATTGAACATGACATTGTGCGAAGTGTAAAAATCGCTCCCGGGATCTCCAGCGATAGTAAAATGACCCGCATCGTGAACACCCGTTGGAGGTTGCATGATATCCTGGAACGGGCGAATGGTCTTGTAGTCCGTGATGAGAGAGACGATCTTAGGCGTTGTAGCGTAGAGCTGAGTGAGATAATTGCTACTATCGCGCTTGATGCAGCGAGGATTATATCCGTAACCGTTTGTGCGGGTTTCTCGGTGGAGCTGGAGCATCTGCGGCTGCCACGGGCCTATACAACGTATCCATCAGCCTCTCTACCATTCAATCTTGGAGTATTCAACAAGAGCAAGAAACTGGGGGTAAAAGAAGAAGAAAAAATTCACCCAAGGTTCACCATCATTTCCTCGAACGGCCTACTAGCAATACCTAGTAGGTGTACGACATCAGTATGACTTGTATGCAGTTCTTCCAGGGACACTTACAGCCCCTCCACCATTCCCCGCCGGCTTAATCTCATTACTAATGTACTGCACCTTCTCTCCCTAGCCGCTCATGCTCGTCTCGCTACCATCGAACACGGGACTCGTCTCTGGACTCGCGGACTCGCGGCATAGCGCCCCCCATCCCAGTAGGGCTGCCTGTCATTGTATCCGCACTCGACTCTCAGCGCGTTCTCATACGCATACGTGAAGTAGCGGTGCCAGGAGAGGAAGCTGCCCGTGTTGTGAATACTGAGCGTGTTCTTCATGTGGATGACGACGAAATCGTCAAAGTGGGTTTGGGCGCCTGGGTACTGTGTTGGGTTGAGCTTGGAGGACGCGGTGGTTATGCATTGCACTTTGGTCTGCCGATCTCCGACTGCATCTGCAGCTACCAAGACATGGAGTAGCAAAAGCGATGCAAGGACAGCATAAAACCTCCTTGGATTGAAACCCGCCATCGTCGTGTACCTCGTTGGGTGAAATGGTCTTCACCTCTCAAGCAAGGATGACTGACTTAGTTCCCCTTTCACCCAGGGCGCAGTGAGGCTGCCCTTTTATACATTCTCAATACCCAACGACGTGGTAAATAGGCGCACAAGTCCGCACATCTACTCCTCGGATCCTTCTAGCCACGATCTACATGGTTTGTATGCAAGACTATTTGTGTATTCAGAGTAGTATGCTTAAATGGCGTGTTGATTTGCGGACTGGAATCCTTCCACGTGCGAGGGAGAAAAGAAAAATGGATACAAGAAGAGATGACGACGTGCTTTGCTTAACGAGAGTAACTGGTAGATGCGGATTCCTCATGCAGAGGTTAACATGGACTGTATACCTGGAAACGGGTCTGTAAGGTCGTGGGGTCATGCATGTATTGAAGAATAAGTGAGAATGTACGAAAAGTTCAGGGTCGAGGGCCACATGTACTATGACGTCTATACTTTTGTAGCTTGTACCGTGGTGATTGTTGTGATTAGAGTTAAACTTTGTAGATCGTGTAGAATGGCAATATGGAAATGTTCCTTTTTTTTTTCATCGCTCTGTTAGTTGGGAACATGAAAGCTATGTCGATGGGATAACCTAGCGATAGCTCTGCAGTACAGTAGTCACGGGATGATACCTGTACTGGTAAGTTGCCAAGGCGGCTTCCTTCGTCCATATCCTTTTAGACGAGACATTGAGTACGAATCAAGGATGAGGTTGATATGAGAAGAGAAAAACCGTGAGAAACGGTCTGAGACTTGAAGACCTGCCAAGTCAGGCAGATAGAAGAATTGGTTACGCAAGCGAATCCACATCGAAGGACGAAAATCGTCTCCGAATGCCGAGGTGCAGCAACTGCTAGAAATCGCCACATCTCTTGCATCTTTCACACGGTTGTAATGAAGCGTTCTGGTACCAGCGGCGAAGTACGCAAGATGTAATTCCAATCATGGGCTAGGATGTCCAGGTATAGCATTAGTCGCGGGATTCTATACGCATGGAAGGAAGATGCACGATGCAGGTGAGTAGTCGGATCCAAGGAGCAGCTATACAACCGGTAGTAGTCCCATTCATCTCGGAGCTTTCCAACCGACGCGGCGGATCATGATAGGATGTAGTGAACACAAGGCCCGGAGTGGCGAGGTTTAATCGTGAGTAAACATTTCAATCTCGGTTGTCGGAATCGAAGGTACATTGTTTGGTTGTCTATATATGCGAGCCGATGCTGGGCCTTCGATGACGAACCCCCTTTTGGCGTGTCTTCTCGAGCACGCTCTTTGAACGAACATGGATTGACGTCTTCCCGATGGAAAACAGTGTGCCATATCTGGGCATTACCCTCGGCTGGTGACCCCAGGGCCAAGGCTCGGAGACCTACTGATGAGGATTCCTCGCCAACTGTGAAGCATCTCCCAAGACCTCTTAATCAAGCAATGATTGGAAGGCTTTCGCGCGTGATCATCAGAGGCGGGTGGCGGTAGTAGCAGCCACACAATTCAGAGGAGTACCGTGCACGCGTCTCGGGTCCTAAGCTCTGATGGTGGGTGTTAACGATCCCCAACGTTGTATCCACCACTGAGCTAGCCGATCCATCTGCTGATTCCAGTCGACATCCTTTCATAGATACCAATATCCCCTTCTTCACATTCAACAACAGCTTCTTAGTCAATGCTGCTTTGCAGACTCTGCTCAATTTTATATCTGAATGCCTTTTCATATTTGTACCGCCTGTCCAGGCAGCTCAGCAGAGCGTTCATTGATCGGAATCTCCGACACAGCGTTGTTGTGTGACAAGTCGTACTTGGTCGCGTCTTCATGATTCAATTCATACTCCGTAAATGGCGAAGCCTGAACATGAGCCATGTTATCCGGTAGCTCTTTTGATGGCCCTGCATATTGCTATTTCTGCTTCCGGTTCCGGCAGAGGAAAAGATCCGACCCCACTGGCGCTATGAGTGTGGCGACACCAATGCCAGCTCCGATACCCGCTTTTGCACCAGTTAAAAGTCATGAAGAGATTCCCGGAGCATTGTTCGCACCTGACTCGGCGGATGAGGTAGCAGTAGATGTTGGAAACACAATGCCGTCCAACTGAAGGAATGTTAGTATATGCAGAGAGTGTTCAATACGTGAAGCCTCTTCACTTACGTTCACGCTTGACCAGATTTCGTCATCCATGGCCTTGATTCTTTCAAAGTGCCATTACTGCTCCGATTCCACTGGTTCGATAATGTTGTCAGTCATCACAATAGATACGCCTGGCTAGTTGAGAAGGTTATCGCTTGTCCCATTCGCGAGATCCGAGAGCTATCATGTATCCTGACCGTTTCTCCACGCCCTAATATTTCAATATGTAGTGACATCTGTAAGATCACCTCGTCTTATTCTGGGCCTTGTGTTTGGCTCTGCGGTTTCTTTGGGACGTAGAAAGCACTCAAACAAGCGTCTGATTCACCATTTTGACAGCGCATTGTCCAGGTAGTAGAGTTGGGTTGAAAAACCTAGCAATGCTGTTCTAGAGCGTCGTTGTCCTGGTCCCCAACATAAAACGCACCTCCCTGTGCGTTGCGACCATAATGGCACCCCAAGATCTTATCATTAGGACCTGAGTATAGGCGGTTCCACTGATTGGAGTCGAGCTCGGATTTTTCTGCCATTTTGCTGAAAAAAATGGATTGCGATATTCGAAATGCAAGACGAAGGATGCCAAGAGGGGGCAGAGATACGTGAAACAATGAGACAAGAGCTAGGAGTTACACAGGTACCGCCTGCTAAATACGAAACTAATCACATCCTACTTGTCGCCCTAAGGCCAGCAGTGTGGACGCAGCCTAGCATGTCCACCATCATAGCATTGTGGAAAACAAGACATTATGGATGCCAACTATAGAAACGGAGGCGGGTGGGGGCGGTTAACAGTCGCAAGCTAATGCTCACCTTTCTGTAAGTCTGAGCTGTGTGGTACAGCATCCGTGGAGAGTGTGTTCGCAACTGTATGCCGCAAGTGGCATTGGTAAGGCGCACTCAGGAACTAAGGACAAGGTCCGCCAAGGCTGAGCCAAAAGGAGCCGCTCGTCTACGGCTACCATGCGATCGAACAAATAAGCCTCAAGCCGCAATAGGGCGCGCGGACCGCGGTGCCTTTCTCCCCACAGCTGTTGATCATTCTCATCGCTCAGTCCCTGAGCGGCCAGTGGGGTAGTACAACTATACTGGAGCTTGATAAGCCTTGGGATTGCTTTTGCCTGGCGAGAGACAGATCAGGTAGATGAATGGAGAGACGAATAGTGACTTCACTTAGACGCCGAGACGTGAAGGATGTGTATCACAGATATGAAACGAAGAACAAAACTCTTAGAAACCTATTAGTGGACGCAGCTTGATGCCTCTTGCGAGCCAGCGATTGGTTGGCTTTCTGATTCAGCCTTACTTAAGTACCTCTTGAGCCCCTGATGGCCCATTGTGACGAAGTCGCAATGCGGACTGCACACAACTGAGGTAGTGATGATGAACCTGGCCCACGAGAACTCTTGTGATGTCCCTAATTTGTCAGAACGCCTAGGCATCATTGGAGGAAGAACGAGCACGAGAAACGTTCCGAAGCTCTCGTCCAGAGTTGCCCAATTAGGGATGGCCCAAGAAGGCACAACTGCGATTGGTCGGACCCTCATGAGAGATGGTCGCTATTCGCAAACGCATGCGATATCGAGTCTTGATATCGGATACTGGATCAGCTGGCCTGTATCAATGGCACCAAAAGCTTGCGTGGAACGAGCATTGTCTTATGATATGAATGTCTCCTCCACTTCACTGAACGTCTCGTTGCGTTTCAATCGATCAATCCACTCCAAAGACACACCCATATCAGACAGCATGTCTTCATTCCCCCACTACTTCAACTTCCTCATGATCCAACGTTTCTACCCTATCCACCCCACCTCCACACTCATCACCTGCCAAATGTACCGCAACCGGCACGCAGCGAAGGTGGACTTCCGCCTCATCACCGACATGTACGAGCGCGCTATGCGCGAAGACAATGTGTCATGTACCAAGGCGCAGGAGAATATTAATAGGGGGGTTTTTGTAAATCGGCGGTTGCATCCGCGATATGAGATGGCGCCGTCGTTTTTTCAGACAGGGGTTAGGGAGGCGATTACGCGGCATTATGAGGTGGAGAAGAAGGAGTGGAGGGCGAATTGGCCGGCGAGGAGGAGGATGGTAGAGAATATTGGGGTGCGTGATGAAGACGAAGAGATTTGTAGGGGACTTCGATGTGGGAAGGAGGGGGAGGGGAAGGAAGTGTTGGCTTGGTAGGCTGCTGGGGAGCTTTGCTATCTCCGTTCATTCATTTTATACTCCCTTGTTGTACATGCGTGCAACGTTCCTAGTATCTTTAGATTGGCATGCAGATATCTCGAATACTGTTCCTCCATGGTGTCAACAAACAACCTATTTACTCGCTTCCAGCACATTCCTCTCCACACCCCCAACAGCCTCCCGTACACTAGGCGCAAAATGCTTCCTCAGAATCTCGCCCTCCCACACAGTACCCGCAAAGGGATTGCTACCCTCGATTTCCGGTTTGAGCGCGTCGAACACACCATCGCCTCTCCTCTCCTCGGTATTCCACAGCGGCGCAACCTTCTTGCCATGTGTTCTCGTGATGCGGTTCAGCAGGCCAAGCATAGCCGTGCACGACTTCTCAGGTAGGTGCATGGAAATAGACATGAGTTGCTTCGCGAAAGCAGCAACACGAAGAGGCGGGACGGCGCGGATTGAGGTGGCGGGTAAGAGAACGGAGGAAAGTGAGCGGATGAGGAGAACGATGGTGGTTTGAACGTTGATTTTGGCCGTGTCGGCATGTGATGTTCCGGCGTTGGGGTCGGCCAAGTGGAGTGACTTTGAGCTGAGTTCAATGTCTGGGTTGAGTGCCACGGGGTGTAATGTGCGGTAGAGATGTGTGATGAAGTAGCTGAGGTCAAGTTTGAGGGCTGATGCTGTTTTCGCTCCGTCTTGGCCTTCGAGGAGAGCAAAGGCTGTAATGACGCAGAGAAGGGATTCGCGAGTAAGGTTGCGCTCGGGCGCCTCGTTGGCGTCTTCATCGTCAGAACCATCTTCGTCTTCTTCAACGGCAGCCGCTGCTGTCAGCTCGGCTGTTGCAATGATGTCTCGAAGTGCTTCCAGGATATCGCCGAAGAAGTCCTGGTTGATCAAATGTGCGTATCGCGCCAGACCTTCCAGGACGGCGCCCATGAGCTTCGCCGAACGAGCCTTCAGGATTCTAAAGTATGCCACAAATACCATCTTGAGCGTTTCAGCCTGCATCCGGTCTCGCTCCTCGTGACTAACGGCCGCATCAGCCTCTTTGAACTCCTTCTCAATTGCCTTCTTCTCTTTCAGTTCCTTTCGCGTTCTCTTCGTCCTGAACTCGCGCTTCTGTTTCATCTTCTTCCCACTGACCATAGGATTCTCGGCCTTGTCGACGGAATGGTACGAAGCCTTCAGTCCGAACTCAGACAGCAAACGGAGATGCAAAAACGTATTCAGCACACTTTCATCAAAATGGTAATTCCGGCTCTTCATCATCTTGGTCAACATAGTGACACCCTCCAATGCAGCATTACCATCTTCGTCGTTTTCGAACAGCGTCTCCATGGCCTCTCTGCACCGCACAAAGTCGCCGTCCACTTTTCTCGTACTCAGCTTGCCGACAAGAATCTTGAGAAGCTCGCCGCGGAAATTGAAATGTGGTACAGAGTTCAGCAGGTTGCATGCGCAGCTCACAGCAACCGATGCCAGACTGGCAATCTGCTCCTTGTCCGACCCACTCGATTTCGCCAGTTTGGCGAGATGCTTGATGTACGTCTCGTAACTCGAAACAAGCTTCTGCTCAAACAGTCGTAGTTTCTTGACTTCCTTTGAAATCTTCTCCTGCATCTTCTCCTCGGACAGCGGGCGTATCCTGTAACCGGGGATAATATCCTTGTAAATGGAGACTTGGGTCGCCAATGCCAATTTCTTGACCGTGATGTTCTCCGAATCGGCAAGCGCTTGTAATGTCTTCAGCGCCCCAACATGTTCCTCGGGATCTTCATTGACCAGACTTGCTATCCGAGCAAGCTCTTCCTTGGCTTCTAGTATCTGCTGTCGCGCAGGTATTTTTGGCTTTTGTTCCTCGGCTTCTTCTTCCTCGGCGCCCTCGTCCGCCTCATCCTCACTTCCGGTACCTAGAAAGCTGTCTGAATCTTCCTCCTCTTTGACGTCCCGGGCATTGGGCGGCGGGGCCACCCATCCTTCCGTTGTTCTGACAGGCAGCTTCTTGTTCTCTTTTTGTTTCCTCAGTTTGCGCGGCCTCGTCTCGTAGTCCTGCTCAAGGTCCCATTTCGCGGCATTCTTTAGAAACTTGACTTTGTGGTCGACCGACGATGATGCTCCGTTGGCCCGCTCTCCATCTTCCGGGGGCGAGAGCCTTCTTCTCTTGGGTGCCGGAACGCGAGACATTCTAAAATATATGCGTGCCCGAGAAAAGGAACCGGGTTGGGGGGAGAAGTGAGTCGGGTGTTGGTGGTTCCGTTGCAGTTTGCAAAGAGCAAGGCCGCTCAGGAAATTTTGGCCGCGGCGGAGACTAGGCGCTTGTGCTCCACATTTTTTTTGGGCAAGCAGATCTCGACTTTGCGACTTGCGCCAGAGCCAGCTCCGACCTCATCATCCTGACTCTTTACACACACACACGCATACATACAACCATGAGGCCCCTTACAGAACCCGAGACCAAGACGCTCTTCGAGAAGCTTGCAACGTACTGCGGAAAAGGCATCTCCAACCTCATCGCCGACCCCACGGGCGGCTCAGATCGCAATGTCTTCCGCGTGCAAGTAGGTGCAGCACCAGGTCCTACTGGGCACCCTGCTCAAAAGTAGAGAGCGCACACTCATACTTACATGTACTCTAGGGCTCACGTGTCTACTACGTCCGCGAATCCCTCGCCAACCTCGCCACAAGCGTCGCGCGCGACAACCTGCTCTCGCTGGGCATCTGCCTGGGAAAATTCACAAAGACGGGTAAATTCCGCCTGCACATCACCGCCTTGAGCGTCATCGCCCCGCATGCACGGTACAAGGTGTGGGTCAAGCAGAACGGCGAGATGCCCTTCTTGTATGGCGGCAACGTGCTCAAGGCGCATGTCGGCAGGTGGAGCGAGGATTGTCCCGAACACCAGGGTGTGGTGGTGCTGAGTATGAATGACACTCCATTGGTAAGTTTTGCAATGTCTTCGAGGTTTTGGTGTGTGTGCGTGTGTGTGTGCATTCAGTTGCTGACAGGTTGTGTGCAGGGCTTTGGCGTGAGCGCGAGGTCGACGGCGGATGCGAGGAAATTGGATCCTACGGGTATTGTTACGTTTAGGCAGGCGGATATTGGCGAGTACTTGAGAGAGGAAGATACGCTGTTCCAGACTTGAGTGATGGGGTGGTCAGTACAGTCATCATACTCTGTTAGGGTACTCTTCAAGTGATATAGGGAAGCCACAGGGCGAATATGTGCACATGGGTTATACGCCTGGGTCCAAGGAACACGCCACTTGGCGGGAAGCATCGAGGAAGCGCGCAGCCACTACAACGGTTTTACCTGTAGAAGAACTTCACACGAACGAATGAGATACCCCAATCCTTGCATCACGCAGCCAATCTCGACATCGTTTCACATCTAGGAATTCACAAAGGGACATGTACTATGAAACGTCTTCATCCATACGTTTTGGATCCGGACTTGCTCTTGCTTGTCCGGCAATGATGCTCATGTACATACGAGCTTTTATACACAGAGCCCAGTCTTCGGCAAAAGGGTATCTATCCAGTCTTTCGAGCTTTGTTCTTCCGACCTTGAGGAAATTGCCCGTGAAAGAAGAGCTGCCGTCTGTTGTTGTACAGCTTACCACCATGACTCCGTAAAGAAAACAAAACTGCCGTACGCTATGCTTCTTGTTTTGCTCATCCGAGCTTCTCGAGCAGCTTCCTCCTTCTGCGTTCGACGAGCTCGTCGTTGACCTCTTCCAGCGTGGGCACGCGCCATCGTATACCATCACCCGCGTCGCCTGGTAGTTCCATCCATTCTTTCTGCATCTTACTCGGCTTCTCGTTCAAGTCGTCGCCCAGTAGCATGAAGTTATCCCAAGCTTCCCGCTCTTTCACCTTCTCGTATGCTAAGAGCGTGCCGTCCTCTTCGTCCAAATTATAGCCGTAGTAACCCGCATCCACCTTCTGCCTCAGCTCGCTCCTCTTCTCGCGCCCCTTGTCCATGTCGTCCTCTGGCCGACTCTGCCTTTGAAAGAGCTCCTTAACACCGGGTAAGTCCTTCGCTCGCCCAAAATATCTGTACCCCTTTCCACCTCCAGGCACTTCCCGCCCTTCTTCATCGAGCACCCTCCCGCCTCTCATGTAGTTTGGCCCTCCTAGCCCCCTGATTTGACTCTCCCACATGTGTTTTTCTCTCATGAGCTTGTTGATCTCATCGTTGAGATCGCGAATCTGGTAGTCTGAGAGGGCCTCATCTTGGATCTTGGTTACTTTGCGCGAGATCTCCTTGAGAACCTGGCCGCGCCACTTCTCGCAGACGGGAATGGAATTGACAGAAGTGATCAGCTTGGGGCGGCGCGTGCGCGAGATGTCAATTATTCCTGCTTCCGCGGCTTGTGCAGCGCGAAAGCGGAAGAGCATCGAATGCGCCTTTTCTGAGTTGCGCGCCATGATCGCAGTCGTGTAGTAGCGTCGGTATCAACTGACTATAAATCCACCGTCGTCGGTAGGCCTGGGGTAGCGTAGTCGTCTATGTCGGAGAACTTGCGTCGGATGCTCGGTCGCGCTCTGGCGTGTTTGGGTGGACGTTTATTAGGCGTGGTCCGCGTGCCGCAAAAGACTAATGTATGTTTACAAGTAGCTGCCCGCAGTTGCAGAAATGAAGGTTCGACAAAGAAATAGGTTGCGCGAGTGGTGTTGTTGATGTTGTGAAGGAAAGAACAGACGAACGAGGCTCGCGTCTGGCCAGGAGCGAAAGTTTGGACTACCACTAGTTTAGCGGTGACGCAGATTCTTGGCATTCCGCCCCCGGACAGGACCGCCCTTCAGCCTGCATGAACATGATGCGAGCAAGCCCACTTAGTCTTGGAGCCCCCCGTCAGACTCAGATTGCAGCGTTTCTCGCCTCGAAACAAGCGTCCGCGACAAACAAGGTGGTGCCTGTGGTACGCTACATAGACTACCTCATTTGCGCTGGTCGTCACCCTAATTTCGCGACATCACAGACAACGGTCCAATTTACGTCTTTCTTCATTTACTCCTATCAATCTACCCAGTGGCCGTCACAACTCGCGCTTCTATCAACAAATGGGAACATGCGCTAAAACCAATATGCTACTAGCTCAAAGATGCCAAAGTAGAGAACACCAGAGTGAGGAGAGAATGAAGCGTCGAGTTACAAACGATATAAACGAGTCTAGATGAACGGAATGAAGTCGGAGGCTAGTCCGGAGGAGAAGCATTACGTCGTCTCAGTGTACAGCTCCATCCCCAATCGAGCCCGCTGTGCAAATCAGACAGGCAGTCCTTCACCGTTGAACGCCATGCCCTAAGCTCTTGTAGCGAGCACTGGAGATTTATTTGCTGTTTCATGCGAATCCAAACCGAAATGTAACGTCCAAAAGCCGCAAAACCGACTGAGATATACATAGGAAATAGGGAGCGACTCCTGCGAGATATGGATAATGCTAGGAAAACAAAGAATGTCAGTCAAATCACATGACCAGTGTAGTGTCGCGGAAACGAACACGCGTGATGGGTGTGGGCATGGTTCGGGGTAGAGATTGGAGACTATGCACCAGCTCCATAGTTTGCAGCCTCCATCTCAGTCTGGTGACGGAGTTGCTCGTTATAATTCTCTGCACGCGGCTCTGTGCGAGATTCCGTGCGAGACTCTGTGCGAGATTCAGTTCGAGATTGTGCGCGAGAGGCCATTGAACCAAAGAGGGAAGGCCTGGAGCTAGAGGCGTTCACATGGCGGCCTCTGATCGAGTGTTGGTGGAGATGTGCAACATCATGTTTGCCTGTAGGGATGTTAGCGCATGCATCATGATCGTTGCAAAGGTGGAAATTTACCGTCACAACAAGCTCGAACGTTAGGCATGAAGTCTTGATCGTGCTCCACATGCTCATGAATATCGCGAGTGAGCTCCATATGGGAAGCGTTAGGCTCCTCATACGTCGTGGTCTCCGGTGCGCTGGTCTTGCTGCTGCGACGGCTAGCAAAGGAACCCCGCATGGCCGATGCACTTGGTCGAAGCATACTGCTGAATCTGCTCGTGACAGAGCCATGGGCTGGTGGCTCGGTTGACAGTGCGCGTTGTTGGCTCACAGTCGACTGTCGGATTGTGGGCACTTGAGCATGGTCGCGAGACGATGTGCGGCGAGTGGCATACGACACCACCGAAGCCCGCGACCGTCCTGTCTGCCGGGAAGAGCTTCGGTATCCACCGTTGAATTCGTCTTGGATTTCATCTGCAGCTGCCGGTCTCTGATCTGATCGTGGGGAAGACTTATGATCGCCTTCATCAACCCGCTGGCACAGATAGTTAAGCGCGTTGAACCATGTCTCATGCCTCTGGCCAGTGGTTGCTGTGAACTTCATTGCCCGCCCAGGAGTAATGACAAGCAAGCTCTTCTGGTGGAGTCCAGGAGGTAGAGGATTGGGATCATCGACTTCTTGCACAGATTCGATGGCTACACTCTTGGCCTTCAGAGTAGATTTGTCGGCACTCTGAGGGTCTCGGTCACTCCAGTACAATGTCCTTGTGTAAGGGTGAATCCAAAAGAAACGCCGATGACGGTTCTCAGACATGCCCTCGCGCCCAGTCTTGCGGGTGTACTTCCACAGATATTCTCCAATCATCGTTTGGGTGATGGCCTGGATCATGCGTGAATCCGTGGCACCCGTAGTCATTCCGCTTGGTGCAAACGATGGACCTCCAGGTATGTTGAAGCGCTGATCAAGCTCAGATGTGAATGAAGACAATGACGACCTGCGACTGAGTGGTGAAGACGCCCCACTCCGCTGAGACTGACGACGCATACGTGGAGTAGTACCACCTGTCCTGGGAGTAAGATTGCTGTTGCTTGTTTTGATGGTGGGCGTATAAGGACGTCTCTTGTAGGCCGAAGCTGGCATCGACGGTGGCCCCATATTTCCAGGAGACATTGGCCTAAGGGACGCTGTAGCAATAACTTCCCTGTGATCCGGTGGTAGGGGAGGTGGCGTTGCCGTTCGAGAACGCATGCTTCCAGAGCTGTCGGGACGTTTTGGTGTTTGGATTGCGTTGGGTGCTGGCCTCTTAGGCGATTCAGGCGATGGTAGGGTTCTCTCAGCACCAGGTGTGGTCACCAGCGTACTCCATCGTTGACTGCGAGCAAGCAGTAACTTGTCAATTTGTTCAGCAGATACCATGGTCTGGGTACCTCCATCTGCCATCGGCGCTTGGCTTGTCTTGACACTGCCATTGGCGCTAATGGGCGAAAGAGACACGCGTACATCACTGCTGTTAACCGGCGAAGGAGCAGCAGCAGCAGCAGCAGCAGCAGTAAAAGCATCTCTGCTTGACGTGGAAGCGGCATCGAAGTAGCTGATCTTGGGCATCGGCGGCTGCTTGTTCTCAATCGCTTCTGTTTCAGAAGCAGTGGTTGACATCGGAGGGACAACGGCTCGATGCGCAGTTATAGGTCTCGAAGGCGCCAACGACTCGGTAGCCTGTGTTGCAACAGGTGACAGACTCATGGCGGGAACGGGCGCTAGAGTTGCCGTGGGTGGACGACTTGTGGGAGATGGGAGGAACGATGGAAGCGTTGGCGACTCAGGTTGGGTGTTCTGGACGGTCCGTACATTAGACAACTCGTGTACAGATCCTGAAGGCATGAGCGGTGAAACAGGCTCAGTCTGCGAGGTGTTGACGAAAGATAGTTGCGATGGCGCGTTCTCCGCCGGCTTAACGGGATCAGTCGTCTGAGATACCACACCTGAGAGACTTATGGAAGCAGGCATGATTGGAATAATCGGCTGCGTTGATCTTGACGACAGAACGGAGAAAGACGACGGAGCTGGTCTCCAAGGCTCGATTGGATGGGAAGTTTCAAACGATAATGAGGACAGTTCACGTGGTGCAGGCTTGGGCATCTCGGCTGGATCGGTAGACAGAGCCGAGAAGCTCGACAACTGCATGTGTGGCTGGCGTGGCGCAACAGGTTCTGTAGCAACGTGCGAAGAAAGCTCAGAGAACTGTTGTCTTTCGCAGCTCGGCGCCTTTGGCTCTGTGGCTTGCGTCGATGCTGTTGAAAACATCAAGAGAGCCGCACGGGTTGCTTCCCTAGGCTCAGTGCCGTGAGACGCCAGGGCCGACATCTGCAATGATGTTTGCTTGTGCAACGCATCCCTTGGCTCAGTTGCGTGGGCGGCAACCCGGGATATCTGCAGCGGCATATATCGCTCTTGTATCTGAGAACCCTGCTGGAAGGGTTCTGGCATGGCGTCTTCAGAAACGGATCTGGAATTGGAGATTCCGGTAACCGGTTCAACCTGTTCTTTGGATTCCGTCGACTGTGTGGAAATTGCAGATGTCAGCAATTGTGTTGAAGCCAGTACCTTTGAGGTGTCAGCTTGCTGCGATTCAGTGGCCTGCTGTGAGATAGCCGAAAAGTCTAGCGAAGGGGCTATCGTCCTTCGCACTTCTGGTGAGACAGGTTCGGTGTCCTGAGATGAGAACTCGGACATCCCAAGAGGTAGCAGAGTAGCATGTCGTGGCTCGGTGGTATGGGCAGATACCGATGACATGTTCAAAGGTGCAGTAGGAACAGCACGCGGCGTTGTATTTTGCGCATGCAATGTAGAAAAAGCCGATAATGGCACACGGGGAGTTTGTGGCTCAGTATCCTGGCTTGACATCGAAGACACAGCCAATTGAAGAACCTTTGGTGCGCGAGGACTAGTTGTGTTTCCAGAAACGTTTGACAATCCAAGGGTTGGAGGAAGCATCTGCTTAGGTTCTGTATCTTGCGAGGAGATTGAAGATACTCGAAGTCCTGCACGGAGCTGAGCTTGCGGGCTCGTGTCCTGTGAGCGCAAAGAAGACAGTTGCAACGTAGGTAGGTGCATGGCTTGTGGTTGGGTGTCCTGACTGGAGATCGAAGACATGGTGATAGGCTCGGGGAGATCCGGCTCCGTCATCATACCTGAGTCTACCATGGCCGGCTTCTGCGTGGCGGTGATGATCTTCTGCAACGCGTCTGGAGACGAGTGGCGAGAATGTATTACACTAGATCGGCTTGGTGTACCCTCAATAGTGCCTTCGACAGAACTGGTGTCGTCGTCATCCCCGCTCAGATCGTTCAGCTCCGCGAACAGACTCTTGCCTTGAGACGGGGTGTTCTCGTTGCTGCTACTAACGTAGCTGGTGGGAGAATCTCTTGACGCTGGTGGTGTGCTAGTAAACATATCTAAGCCGCCCCTAGGCGTTGACCTGCGTGAACTACCTGGCCGTAACCTAAGACGAGAATGCTGGTGGCGGAGAGGTGTCATCAGATCTGTCTCACTGTAATCATTGTCGGAAGCAGAGGCCGTACTGTTGTAGGAAGCGACACGACCCCGCCCTGAGAGAGATGGTCGACTGTGACGTGCAGTGAGCCTAGAAGGCCCAGCTTCGGTCTCGGTGAGTTGATCGCTGCTGTCCCCGTCGAGTGTTTCCGCTCCAGTCTGGAAAGCGTCCGACTCAGTAGCCATGCCGTCACGTTCATTTGCAGTCTCGAAAGCGGCATCTGAAGTCTCGTTTGCAGACTCAAAACCTTCAAATCCACTAGTCTCAGCGGAAGAGCTGTTTCCGCTGGGGAACGATCCAGGAACAGAAACTGATGAGTGTGATGGTCGGCTTGGTGTACTAGGCATGCCTTCTTCCTCTTCCCACTCGTCATCCTCAATGATCTCCTGTGTGCCGCTGCGCAGGGCGCCAAGACGATCTGGCCGCGGAGGCTTCTTGAACACGTCCTTGTCGCTCTTCCTTCGCTTACTGGCGCTACCAGGTCCGACTTGAGCGCGGGTCGTGTCCAACTCATCACGGGTATCTTGTAGCACTCGCTTCAGCTCGATTTTCTCAGTCTTTTCGCGGTGGATGTTGTTCTTGAGCTGCTGAATCATGCGGTGGGCATGTTGAAGCGAGTGCTTCAGCGTCTCCGACTCCAGCATGCCATGGCGGGGAGTAGCCTTGTTTGGTGATGGTGCAGGCGAGTGTTCTGGGGTTCCTGAACGTCGTTCTGCAACGCCATCGTCTGCAGACGAATCCTCTGAGCGACCACGCTCCTCCGACCTGGCACGCCAAGCTATAGCCTGAGCCAGCTGCTGGTTCTTGGAGGTGAGCTCCTCCACTTTGCGCTGCATTGCACCCTTCTCTGTCTCGGTCATGGCCACGTTGCGACGAAGACTGGAAAGTTCTGTCTCGTGCTGCTTTGTCTTATTGATGTGGTCATCGTTGAGTTTGGTGTACATCTGCTTCAGATCCTCCAATTCCTTCTCCAAAGTTGACCTTTCTGTGCGTGCCAGGTTGAGGGCATGGTTGAGGCTACGTTCCTTATCCGCCGCCGACTTAAATTGCGTTTCAGCTTCGCGCACTTGGGTTTCGAGGTTCCAGTTGACATCCTTCAGTCGCGATTCGCTCTCGTCCAGGGTCCGTAAACGTTGCGACAAGCCTTCAACCTCGATTTCGAGTTGCGACCTGTCAAGGTCGGCTGCTTTGAGAGCCTCATCCTTCTCTAGTAGGACAGCCTGGAGGTCTTTGAGTTGAGAGAGCAAAGACGTGGAGATCTCGGTTGCTAGCGCGATATCATTGATGCGACTGGGCTGCTGGTTCCTCTGCTTCCGCGAAGGCACGCTCACTTTCGTAGGCGACTGGAAAGCCTCGCTGGAGTAGACGGAGCCGCCTGTGGCATCGGTCTCTCCGCTAGGAACACGAGACTTGGGGAGGAAGGCTCGAGCAGTCTCCCTTCCAACCTCATTAAACTCCTTCTCCAGCTCGGCCAGTCTTTGGCGCAGATCCGGCCCAATGTCACTCTCCCCCTGCTGCTGTTCCACTTCCTGCAACTTGTCCTCCAGCTCCTTGCGTTGTTGGACGAGCGCGCTGCCCAGATGCGATGTCTCATGAAGCCTGCGTGTTGTCTCAGCCAAGTGCGCTTCCAGGGCGCGCTTGGCTTGGGCGGGCGATCCATTTAAGTACAGGGAGAACTGCGAATTGTCGAAGGCCGAGTACCGCTGCCTGTGGGCGTCCTGCGGGGGCACGAGAAAGGGATCGGAGCTATTAGGGTGCTCCACCGGCAGAGCGCCAGATGGAGGGTTTGCTGTAGTCATTAGTAGTCCCGGAGCCACTGTCTCCTATTGTTCCATCGCCCAGTGAAAGGTTTGGTAGACGACGCGTGGGGGGATGTATTTTTTGTGTTTGTGATGGAGAGTGGTAGAGTTGTTGAGAAAGGTATTATTAAGGAGCGGGCAAGGAGCGCGAATCCGGCGACGAGCAGGCAGTGGAGGAGTTGGAGTATTAAAGACAAGAGCGCTTGCGTCTTTCACTCAGTCAAGGCGAAGTCGGTATGCACAAAGGGCTTGGATGAGGACGACGCGCAGAAGGCCGACTGGGGGGGAACACGGCAGCAGCCGCTGACACTGGATCGCGTTTCGGTCACACTATAGAAAAGAAGCAAAGGCGCATCGCTAGGCAGCGACTGCGAATGGCGAAGAAAAAGAAACAAGGGAATGCCGAACGGGCTGGAGGGGCGACAGAGGCGACAGAGGCGACAGAGGCGACCGAGGAGTGATGTTCAGCAGAAACGGATGATGCTGTGCAGAAGAGCGAAATGAAGCGGCCGTGCACTTCAGGGCTATCGCGAACAAGGCAGCGCTGCATCCGTAACATCAACAAAGCTGCAGAGAACCCCACCATTCGTTCGCGCCGGCACTTCTGCATGCACGTCTATCCATTAGACTATGCAGACGCACTCGTAGTTCAGCAGTTCAGCGGGCCCCCTCACCACGCCTAGACCGAGGAGGGCTGTTTGTGTACGCGATTGGGTGAGCTGCATGCAAGACGCGCAGCGCATTACCCCACGACCGCCAGGTCCGTATGTGTGTCCCTCAGTAGGGGTGCCATGACATATGCTTTAGGGGGTAGCTTTGTCCCTGTCCCAACGCGGTGCGCATATCATTCGATTGTTGTCCGTGGTACATATGGATGCATCTGTAGAGTATCAATGCCTCACTAAGAAGCCGATACTCCCGATCCACAGCCGAATTCTGCACTCTAAGGCTAGCAGGTGGTTGGAGGCTTGTTCAATGTTTGCCAGTACGCCAGGTATCTTGAGCTCTATGGCGGCAGCCCGGCTTGCGCATCATGACCAGGATAACATGGACATGAATGCATAGACATTTGCTTGGGATACATGTCGAAGCCTGTCTGCTAAGTCCCTAGTACATGCCGGCCGCTGTCGGGTGTTCTGGCTGCAGAAGGTTTGCGCCACTACCCCGAAACTCCGACACGTGACTTTGGATTTCTCAGCCACAGCTTGGCTGCATCTCTCCGTGCGCTTCTTCCTTTCCTAACCCACGCCGTATTTGGTGCGCTCGACAACACTATGGATGCACCTGTCGTCAAGTTCAAAAAGAGAGGCGCAAAAGCTGCGCCCCGGAAAGTCGCACCTCCGCCACCGCAGTCAGATTCAGACTTCTCCAACTCAGAAGCAGAAGGTGAAGACGGCCGCGTAGTGAAGCGGCGAAAAACCAACGGCAATGCGCTCAAAGCCTCTACCACAGACCAGAAGAAGAACGTCGCTGTCGAAGGCACAACGCAATACGTGGCCAATCGCTCTGCAGTAATAGAAGCGAGCAACGATGCGACCAAGCAGTCGAACTGGTACGAGGAGAACACCGACGAGACACTCAGCTCCAAAAACCTACTCGGTACCACGCGAACGAAGCCCCAAACCTTCATCGAGAAGAACCCCGATGCGCCAACGCGCCAAGTAGGACCCATGAAGGCATCGACGAACATACGGACAATCACAGTTACAGACTACACGCCCGACGTATGCAAAGATTACAAGCAGACGGGTTTCTGTGGCTTTGGCGACAACTGCAAGTTTTTACACGCTCGTGAGGACTACGCAGCAGGCTGGAAGCTGGATCGCGAGTGGGAAATGACCAACAAAGGCAAGAAGCCTGGAGGCACCGTTGTCGCCTCAGCGAACAGAGACGAGAAAGAAAAGGATGAAGACGGTATCGATCTAGCGCTGCTGGAAAAGATACCTTTTGCTTGCCTCATCTGCAAAAAGCCATACAAGACCCCCATCATTACAAAGTGTGGACACTACTTTTGTGAGGCGTGCGCTTTGAAGAGATACCGCAAGGATCCCACATGTGCAGCGTGCAGTGCAAAGACCTATGGTGTCTTTAACGGTGCGAAGAACCTGCAAAAACTGCTGGAGAAAAAACAGAAGTGGGAGGACAAAAAGAAGGCTGAGGAAGAGAAAGCAAAAGAAGAAGAGGGCGGAGACTGAGTGTTTGATGGGGTATCATCAGCTCGAACGTCTGAAGATTTCAAAAGCAGACTGCGATACGGCGTAATGATGGAGAACTCACATGATCACCGCTCCTACCGTCAGCCAGTAGGCTGCTGACACTTCATCATGCTTTCGCACAGGAATTGCTCGGATCTGTCATAGCTGATCATGGCGCTGCATGGTGGCCAACTAAGAACTGCTCTTCAGTTTCTGGCCAGCTCCTTTATCATGGCCATCTTACAACTCGATAACATTTGCAAGCAGATCGAATTGTGGGGCGGCATCAGCTAGACTAGGCGTAGTAGCATGCCCTAAATTTAGCTTTCGATCGTCCGTACGATGAATTTGGTCTACGGCTGAGCAGGACGGATTCAACGTAGCATAGGAGGCGCATGTCAGGCCGTGAAATAGATTTTACCCAACCTAGTGTAAAGTCAGGATATCCAACAACCAAGTAAGAAAATACTATGGCGCTCAAGCTCTTCAATTCTGTCTCAAAACTACCGGTGCTGCATCTGATCATGGGCATCTTCTTCATTCCCTTCTCTTAATTGCTCGCCTTGGTTTCATAATCTACTGTATCCATCCATTTGCATATGCAAACTCATGGCTTCACAAAAGGCTCGTGGTTAGCCTGTGCAGCAAGATGTCAATAAAAGTCCTAACCAACACTGATGAGGTTTACTGCTGATACAGGAAACTTCCTGGAAGTGTGGCTGACACGTGCAAATGTTGGTCGTGATTGCTCGTGATTGTTCCCTGTACAACAATCACATGTCAAATACCAAGATTATTCAACCATGCGGAGCTATTCGGAAGGAAACTTAGACTTTGATGTTGAGTTCCAAGGTTACATTGCAGTTTCGTTGACGCGTGCAGGCTATTTAGCACACTGTCGTTACCGTGATTGCAGCCCTGTTCAAAGGACAGACAGAAGTCGTTGAATTAGCCTATGTCTGTTTTATTCGAATCTGTGTCCCACAGCATGTTGACTGCATGATCATGATCCTTGGCGCATACTATAAATCAGGCGCAGGCTTATAGTGCGGAGGCTGATGGGTGTAGCTCGGTGAATTGCGGCTAGCTAGCCGGATAACCAGATCAGGAACTCCTCCAGCCGTTCGCGCTTGACATGACGATGCATGCCGGGGGGGAAGCATAAAGCGACCATGGCAGCGACCATGGTAAATTAATCTCCTAACGAGCGTAGATGGAGAAGGTCCCAGGGCGTTTGCGATAGGAACGGGGGCTGTACGCGTGTTATTGCAGGGCAAAGCAGAGGTTATGGTTCTTCTAGAACCGTTGATCTCTGCACGCCTGAGCTCCACCCCACCGCGCTATGTCTCGTATGAGGGAAGGCGTCTGTTTCGATAGTAGAAGTCGTTCAGATCGCGACTTGAGCCCCTCATGAGCGTGGACAACAGAGATTTTGCGGTCATCGCTACCAGCGCCTCTAAGCACGCCTCCGTCTTTGCTGTGCCACGCTCCGCTAGTCAGCCGCTGGTGCCCTTTGGTGAGATTGATCCAAGGTAGCTATAGCCGTCGAGTCTTGTGACCTTGGCTTCCAACCAATCGCCGCTAAACGAATGCGTCACTCGCCGAGAGAAGGTACGCGATTCGGACAGGCAATGCGACAATGGCAGCCTGTGCTGCATAAAACGGCCCGCCATGAATACGACTGACGCAGCCCAGGTGCAAAGTATCAGTTCCCGCCCAACATAACAGACTGAAAGCCGCACAGCCTGCCCGGCGCACGCCCAAAGCGGAACCATCCGGCCGATCAGAAGACTCACGTCCAGCGCAGTCCATGCTTCTTCACTCAGACCCGAGCCTGGCCGAGGTCCCAGGCTTCACCAAAGAGCAATTGGACGCCTTGGCCCGCAGCGTCGAGCTGAGAAGGCAGCAGCTCCAAAAGGACATCAACGACTATATCAAGACCAAGCAGGACGAGCTGCGCGACTATGGCCAACAGGTACGACTTTGCAACCGCTTGCCACCATTCCCACCGTTTCCACGTTTCTTTGAATGCCGCGAGAGACTGATTTTGGCCTAGCTTGTAGACCAGTACCGTTCAATGGAATGCCAGCATCAACTAGCCTCTGCCCAGGAAACATCTACTAGTAATGCTGAAAACATTGCTACACAACTCGCACCGCAGGAGCAGCCTGCCCCCCCAGAGCCCGAGCCCGAGCCTGAAGAGAAGATCAAGCAGAAGAAGCACACCAAGGTTCACAAGAGAGAGAAGGAGCTCTATGGCCTAGTCACGCCCGTCTTCCTGCCACTGCTCGACGCACGCGACAGCTCGCCCGAGAAGAAGAAAAAGAAGTCGGTACCTGACTCTGCGCACGGCGCAAACCACGAGAGAGCTCTTTCGGTGGGAGGAGTGTCGAGAAATGCTGAGCAGAGCAAAGAAGGCCGGAAGCAGAGGAAGGACAACAAGGACATGGAGGTCGGCACAGCTTTGGGAGACCTGGCCAGAGAGAAGCAGCCAGCCGAAGCAGCCAAGAAGTCGAAGCGCGCTATCATGAAGAAGTCGGCGTTGCGACACAAAGATAAGCCACGGACACCACGGAAGAGAGTCAGCCTGGTTATTGACGGCCAGACTGTCCATCCGTCAGACATAGTCGAAGAGCCACTACTCACATCGCCTAGCAGCGAAGCAACGTCGGCTTCCAATTCTACCGCCTCACTCGACGACATGATCGACCCGCGCCTCACCACATCCGAGCCACCAGTCTATCTCGAACACCGCGACGCCGTACACCATAGCCTCCCTTTTCCCATGGCCAACGCCATCCAGTCCGCCACAAAAGCCTTTTCCGAATCCCAAACACCACCGCCCGTATCCATCGCAGCCGAGCACTCTCCACCACTCCCCTCGCCCCGTTCCCCTAGCATACCATTCGGCTCCGCACAAACCGCAACGCGCACATTCCTCGACCCCTCACCCGCGCAACCGCCCTACTCGATTCCCGAAACCGCTGGCCCAGACCCCGTCTACTCGTCCTCGTCTGCTGCTACCGCCGCCACTACCGTGGAGCTTGAGACCGATGACCTCGACGACGAAGACCAAAATTTTGATACCTATGTCGGCGGCCTCCATGGCTCGGGTGTCGACGACGTAGATCAGGCCGGGAGCTATGGTTACCCCAGCAGCTTGGGCGCCAGCTACATGGAGAGTTATATGCAAAACCGCCCATTGAGTGTGCGCATGCAGGCTGCGAGTAAAGCTGGCTTGGGCGAAGCGGAGAAGAGGAGATTATTGGAAGCAAGACAAGAAGAAGAGGAGGAAGATGATGACAACGATGACGATGATTTCGGACATGACATGAATGAGGCTAAGAACAGGAGAATGGATACTGGTGATGATAATTTCATGGGCGATATGGACGATTTTTGAGGATCATATCTTGTTATCTGGGGGGGAGAGGGAAGAGAGGGGGGGGGTTCTACTTTCGGATCTGAGCCGGGAAACATGCAAAAGATGACTTTGTTTTGTTTAGATAACGGGGAGCCATGAAAACAAAGCTATGCAGGAATCCCGCACACCCTTATACGACAAGGACGACGGTGCAATTCACGTGATTTTGGATCTACCAACTTCTCGGAAGATTTTACATCGCGCCATGGAATGATTCCACTGCTCGTCGACACAAATCCCTACAAACTTCCTGTACGGTTTTGCTGAGTTTCTGGTTTAGATATTGGTTGTGGGATGAAATATTGTACATATGCGAGGAGGAAGAGGTGGTGGTAGCAGCAGCAGCATGGGCCAGCTTTATTCATCTCGTCCGCACGATTTGGTTTTGCATGGTAGACCCTTAGCATCTTTTTCTCCCTCTCTGTTTCTGTACAACAACTATCCTTTCTTGTTAAAAGCAGATAACCACCTCCAAAATTCCCTCTCAAGTTCAACATCGCCTACCATCGGCTCTTGAATATTCTTACACAGGATCAACAACCATCCCACAATTTTTTTTTGTTTTCCTTCCAATATTTCAAACTCGTGTTGAATCGAATCAATCCCTCTTACTGACCTGCTGTACGCGATTCACTACCCTATCCAACAGACTCACCATCTCATCGCTCACAAAGCGCGGATCTTCTTGCTGGATAAAGTGACCGCAGCGCACAGCCGTGATGGGCCCAATAGCCTTACCCTCATCAGTAATATGGCACAAGCCCTCGTTATATCGTCGCCAAGCAGGATTCGCATAAGTCATAGTAAGAACCTTTGGTGTCTTGAGCGAGCCAGTATCTACGAGTTACGAAATTAGCATCATACCCATAAAAAAAAACACCCCGGCCGCGGAGAAACGATAGATTGGTTAGGGAGAAAGAAAGAAAATGGTTCGGGCAAGACCGGATCAAGATTGAGATGAAAACGGGTGGGGAGGGGGGACGGAAACATACAAGACTGCTCAGCAAATGTCTCCCAATCATGACCGACAACGGTCAAATACGGGCCTTTCCCAAGATACCCCTCTAGTCTCGGTGCATCGGCGCGCGGGAGCAACGTCGGTAGATTCTGTCTCGAAAGGCCCTCTTGGCTTGGCACATCCGGGTGGAATATTCTCTTGTACTTTTCCCTAGTGTCGCGAACTTCGTCTTCAGTGACGCCATCGGGTAGCGTGTGCGGGTTGAAATCGGGGGAATCGGGGTCAGGCCAGAAGTCCTGGTAGTTCGAGTTGGCCATTATGCTGTCGAGAAAGAGGAGGCCTGAGACGGTGCCGGGGTAGTATTGTGTGAAGAGGCGAGCAAGGGCACAGCCGATGCTGTTACAGACGAAAATGAGGCAAGGGTAGTGTGTTGGTTTATTGACGTCAAGATGCTCTCGCCATATTTGTAGCGTGAATTGCTTGAGCGCTTTGACAGCAGACACGGCGTCATGACCGTGTGAGGGCGGAGGATGTTGATCGTCCGGATCGGGGTCTGAATCTCCTTGGCCATATCTATCGTAACTCAACAGGGCCGGGTACGGTAGTCCTGCTATGATTCTTTTTTCTAAAAAGCTGCGCATCGTCGCGTCCCAGGAGCTTCTGGGCATCATGAGTCCGTTGAGGAAAACAATCAGCGTTTGGGAAAATGGATTGGGATGGTTGCCGTGCGGTTTCGAGGCGGGATAGTATGTGTAGTGTATGCGTGCACCGGGCTTGTTGTCGAGGGCCAGTGAAGATAGCTCTGCATCCGGAAAAGGCGGGGGATCGTCTTCAGAGTCGTTCATATCGCCAGGAAATGGTATTGCATAGCTGCGAGCGTTGACATGGTTTTGTTTTCTTGCGGTATGGATGGGATCGGTTTGCGACATATTGGTGCCCAGCGAGTTAGCGTGGCTGGAGGCGGCGCCAGTCATGGTCTTGTTACTTTGTTTTGCGGGCGCAGCATTTCCTTCTATTTCTTGCTTTGTCAGGCCCGAGTACTTGAGCTGTGGTGAGATGTACGGGAACATGTCCATGGCTGATGCTAGCTGACGCGGCCGGGAGAGGGGATACCGATTTTCAATACATTCGTAGCTATTACTAGTCCTCCTGATTGGGAAGTGGCGGGCGATCTGCAGTAACTTGGACAAGCGGAAGACGTCGGAAAGAGAAAGACTGTACGAAGAGGAAAGACGGCTAGAAGATTCAAGAATGCGGTACGTAGACACCTGGCGCGTTCCGGATGTTATTATGAGTTTGTGTTTTTCCAGCCAGCAAGAACGGTTACCCCTCTTCGCCTCTCCCGAGCGGGAAAGGATGACAGGTTCTAGGTGTCCGGATTTGAAAGGCGAGCTGCCAATAAGGTCTCACGTGAAGGTCTATTCCATGTCGCCAAGGGTTGGGGATATTTAAGCTGGGATGGCTGGCCTCGCTTTAGCGAAGTCGCTGCAGGCCGGGTGATGGTGTCGAGAATAATGTTGCGAAGCTGGGCCGGGCATACATGCCTGCCGCCTTTGACAGCCAAGATAGACCTCATGATGATGGCGGAACTAGTAGCAGCGCAAGCGTGCACTTGGGCGGAGCGGGGTGGCTTGGGAGGATCATGGCGATACAGGAAGCGTGAAACTGCGAAGAGCAAGCTACCGGAGAATTGATTGATTGATTGATTGATTGACCGATTGATGATGGAATATACGACGTCGCAGTGGTTGCCGGGCACCGCAACGCCAACGCCAGGCACAAGCCGGCTATGACGTGTGAATGGATATGCTCTATGCACCTGCACGCACATGGCTATTCACCGTACCCGCGATGTGTTGTTGCTGCACGCCTGATCCACCCGCTAGACGACTCGCGTCTTTCATATGAGCAACTTGTCCGCAAGCACTTGCCCGTCACACGTCCCCTGCCGCAGTTTTGCTTTTGAAGCATTGTATTCTGTCGGCAATCGTTCGCTGTATCAACACATACAAGACCAGCAAGCATCACACAGCGTCACACGTCTCTTTTCTTGCTGCGACTTGCATTAGGTTGGTGATGCCGCACACTCTAGAAGACGCAGAACAAAGCTAACCGCCTTCTAGCGTTTATGCCACTTGGACTCCATCACCATGACATATGCCGATGCCGAAACCCAAACCGTGTGGGCAGGCCTCACCAAGATGGATGTTCGCCCTGACATCCTCTTCACCGCCCCAGATACGACGACGCCGCCCGCCGAGATGATGGTAACAGAGAAACACGGGGGTGTCGACAACACTGTGGTCGCCGCCCAGCTAGGCACCCTCGACGACCCACACATCTCCTCCTTCAGAAGCTTGCTTGAGAGGCGAAAGAACCGCCCGGACTTTCCTACGCGCATTTCGCTTCCCAAATCTGACCTGGACGACGAGGTCTTTCCCTCGCCGCCACCCACCCATGCTGCGCTCTCCCCGCTACCCGAGGCCAATAAGCGCTTTGCCGGCCACACCCCGCTGATTCCTCGCGCACGCTCTCCGGTTCCAGACGAAGAAGAGCCCAGCGTCCCTGAAGAGCCGCCCATTGTAGACGAGGAAGAACAAACGGGCACACCAATTGAAGACCAGCCTTTAATTGGCCCTCTCATGCTGCCTACGAACCCTGTCGACGGTGCCAGTGACCACATAGCATTGGATGTGCTGAACGATGTGCTTGAAAAGGTCGCCAAGGACCAGGACAGATTCAGCAGGCTCAAGGATGCACCGGAGCCTACACCTGCATCTGCACCTGTACCTGCAGTTGCTGCGGGGAATGTCAGGGAAGATCTGTCATTAAGCCGAAACACATCGACCGACTCACGCAAGTCGCCAAATAATACTGAAGTCGTTGATGGCATCATATTGAAGACGCCCCCGTTGAACTTTGGTGTTCCCATAGGGCAGGTGTAGTCCGGGCCCAACACGACGGCCTCTACCAGAGCAGCATTTACATGGCGTTATTTCAATGACGGGATGATAACAAGGGACACATCGGCGTTATGGATAGAATGAGAGAAAAGCATTTGGTCACCTTGGAAAAAGGAGCGATACCCACAGTTTTTGTGCCCAGCAGAGACCAAGGACGTGTATTCATCGCAGGCTATCGACTACCAGCCTGGCGGCAAGACGGAAGAACATATAAATCACGACGTGACAGGGTTACCAGTAGGACTGGAAGATATGCATTTAGTGCTTCAGTAGCGTCTAGTCCATTGCATTATACACGTTCTCTCCTGACACCACTCGTGGTCTAGTCATCCTGATCCCAGTTGCCCTGCTGTGCCTTTCCTGGCATCTTGGGTCCACCAGCTTGCCTAGCGACAATGATCTGGTCGACGCTCAATACTGTCCGTGCAGCCTCAGTGGCCAACTTGATAGCCCACATCTTGCTGACCCACAGGTCCAGGATACCCTCCTCCTTGGCATCGAGTGTGCCAGTGCCGTCATCGTTCTCAATGTCAACCCCAACTGTCCACTCGTCGTCTTTCCGGTTTTTCTGTGCAGCGTGTGCTACGTATAGCTTGGCGAGAACTTCGGTCGCGTCGAGACCGGCCGACTCTGCGAGCGTGCGTGGGATAACCTCGAAAGCCTCAGCATACTTGCGGATAGAGTACTGTGCCAGGCCTGGAGTCTTGTCCGCGATAGCCTTGACCCTCTCGACCAATTGCATCTCGGTTGCTCCGGCACCAGGTACTAATCGCGGGTCGCGGGTGATAGCCTTCACTACGTTGACACCGTCGTCTATGGCCCGCTCGACGTCATCGAGGTGGTTCTGGGTGGCACCACGCAGCACGAGGGTCGCAGTCCGTGTCTGGTCGTTCTCTTGCCTGAAGACTGTGACTCGGTCGCCGCCAATCTCGAGTGTCTCGACAACATCAATGCTACCCATCTCGTCGGGCATGGGTGCACCAAGACGAGCGAGTGGCGTAGCGCCGACGACCCTGCATAACCGGCGGAGCTCGAACTTGGAGAGAATCTTGATGACGAGGATGTTGTAGCGGTTTAGGTAGTGTAGCGCCAGTTCACCAACTGTCGATCCAGCAACGACGACCCTCATACCAGAGTCATGGAGCTCCTTGATAGCCTGCTCGACTTGCTGCTCCTCGCCCTTTGTGAAATCCATCATCTCCTTGGCGTTGTGTAGCAGCACGGTGCCCTTGGTCTCGGTCTGTGAGATATCGATTGGGCATGAAAAGATTCCAACCTTGGCCTTGGTTGCCTTTTGGACGGTGCCATCAGGCTGCCTTGGGAAGACCATACCCTTGACGACCTTGCTCTGCTCCAGGGCTCCACCCATGATCTTGACTACACGGACATTGTCGACGTTGAAGTTTACAGGGTTCTTGGGGAGGACGGCGAGGACGGCTTCGGCGACGAGGTCAGCGAGGAAATCTTCGCTGCCGGACTGCTTGGCTGCGACGACGGTACGGATGGCCTTGCTAAGTTGTTCTTGCGACCACATGTCTTCGACCTTATCGCAAATAAGCTCTGCCTGAAGTTAGTTTCGTGTCCATTGTCAGGGCCGGAAGCTGGGACATACCCTCCAGTGTTTGTAGAGCCGCAAGCTGTGCCTTCTCGTAGCCCAGGACAATGTCACTTGTCTTTAGGCCCATCCTTATTAACTCCTCGGCCTTCTTCAGCAGCTCGCCAGCGAACACAATGACAAGGTTTGTCGCATCGCCCATCTCGGCCTCTTGCTGCTGGCTGGCCATGACAAGGAGCTTCGCTGCCGGGTGTACGACCTCGAGTTCCCGCAATATGGTGGCCGCATCTGAGGTGAGGATCATCTTCTGGAGGTGATTTATGACAATCTTGTTGCGACCATATGGTCCGAGAGACGTCTGAACCGTCTGGGCAATTGTTCGGCAGGCATCGATGTTGCGAATAACGGCGCCATCTTCAGCGTCGTAGCTGTTGCGGGGTGGTTAGCTGAATGTTTACAGTAATTGCGGGGTGACTCCACGACGGACTTTTGGTAGCCTTGCTTAAAGAGGCCGGCATTAGGGGCGTTCGGTATAGAGAGAGACATTTCGGCGGTGTATGAGGGGTATCTTGGTTGTGGTGGTTACCGGAACCTCAGCTCTGCGCGGCGAGAACGCGTCCAGTCCCAAATTTCGGTGCCAAGACTTGGGGATCGGGGGAAGGAAAGACCGACAATTTCACGGCATGGACAACTTCGGAGTTGCATTTAGGGTATATAATATCAAGAGCTGTATACATGTACGGTGAAAGTGAAGTCACGATTCCCGGCAGACTTTGGTACTTGCAGGACTGGGGCTGCGCTATACGACAGGTTTCGCCATGGCCTCAGCCCCAGGCGCGATAGGTACCAGTGCAAAGTACCAGCCATGCTCAGGCAAGAACAGAAGTAGCCGGACAGGGTGACCCTATCTTCTCTGGTCACAACCAACTTGTCGAACCATCTCAGCCGCGCATACATCACATGACGTCTTCAAGCGCAAAAGAATGTAAGCATAAACTATCTAACCGTACACTTTGGGATTTGTGAAGGTACCGTTAGCGAAAAAGTTTGCTCGACTTCCTCTGGGCACCATTAAAATGGCCAACATCTCATAGAAGTGGAGGTATGCTGGAGATAAGGATAGGTGCCGTGAAGAAGAAAGCCTGGTGTTCGCGCGCGAGGAAAAGTCAATGGCAAGGATTGCTTAGGTAATGCAGAGCTAGGCCGAAAGCACTTTCCGCTTCCCGAACTTTTCTGACGTCTAGCGATTGGCAGTGGTGGCATCGCAATACGGCCGAGGGCTTTGGGCAGAGATATGAACGCCGGACAGCAAACAACGAGGCGACTGGCCTCGAGAGCGGGTATGTACCACAACTGGCATTGGCCCCATTTCGAGTGCTGACGACCAAAGGTCCTTCAATATGTCGCTCATGTAGAGACACCATCACCCGCACCTACGCATCCGCCGCCGCCGCCGCCGTCCAAACCGAGGACCAGGTCGCTCAGCATATTCCCCCCGTCGCTCAAGTATTGCCCTCGACCGCATACGCCGTCAATGCTGGTGTTGTCCTCTCCCGTCCCCCGCAAATAACACGCGACCTGCATCCATTCGAATCCGCCTTCTTCCTCTACCAAAGACGTCTCAATGAACGGCTTGCATTACCCTTTACACGCTATTTCTACGTCAAGAAGCGAACACCAGCCGACCTAGAATGGAAACGGAAGATGAAGCAACGGCTGACCCCTGCCCGCGATATCGGACGTTACAAGGGTTACGGAGACGAGGCGTGGAACGACGAGCTTCTCGTGGGCGCACCTGAGAGTGATTTTGAACATCAGGTTGGAAAGCTGCTGGAGGACGCGGAACAATCGGGTCTAGAGGACGCACCCGACACCACAGGCGCAAAGAAGATGGAGCGAGAGCCAGTAGAAAAGCCTATGCCGAGAGTAACGGAGGCAGACAAGCAGAACGACACAAAGAGCCTGAATCGCGCACTGCAAAAGACGTTGTATCTATTGGTAAAGGACAAGGAGGGGCAATGGCAGTTCCCGCAGGATCGGTTGCAGGACGAGCATCTGCACGGCGTACGACCCCACATGAACGTTGACCAAGGGAAACAGTATACTAACGTTATTCCAGGCCGCAAACCGCATCATCACCAGCACCGGTGGCATCAACATGAACACCTGGCTTGTCGGTCATGTACCAGTAGGCCACCACCAAATTGACTATCGCCAGCCACGACCGTCAGGCCATCTCATGGAGCATGGCACAAAGACCTTTTTCATGAAGGCGCGCATCATGGCGGGCCAGGTCAACTTGAAAGAGAACAAGTTTGGTTTTCAAGACTTCAAGTGGCTAGCCAAGGACGAACTGCGAAACGAAGTCCCCGGCAGCTACTGGCGATCCATCAAGAACATGCTTGCCGATCGGTGAGACGATTTCCGTTTTCATATCGTTTTTGCACGATGGAAAGTGGATATGATATATGTAGCATACACCAAACTTTGTAGCATTATGTACAGTATCTGAAAGGCTACCGTACCCATGAGCAGCGGAATCAATTTAGTCAAACACATCATCCCTGAGAGCTGGATACATGGCTAGCTCCCACTCCCATCTCAGTCTCAATCCCACTTACCCCCACTCTTTCTCACTCGCGCTTCTCCCACTCGTAGCTGAACCTTTGCTGCACACCACAATACTGCCCCCCCCCACTCCTCACTCTTCTCATACTCACTCTCCACATGTTAATTACCTTTCCCCAATATTTCTTTCCCTGGAACATACTTGGTCCGGTCGGCAGGCATCTTGCCTGCAATGCGAAGCTTAAACTCAGTCGCCAACTTAGGATACTTCTTCTCGTAGCTATTGACAGTAGCATACCAGTCGGCTTCGAGCTGCTTTCCACGAGGGGCAACGTCGCCAAGGAAATAGGGTTTCCCTTTATTACAAGATTACGCTGATTGGGACAGCTAGTATCAAATTGGGCATGTGTGTGTGTGTGTGTTCTAATGTACAAAGAAGCGAGCATACGCTTAAGCGTTTGATCAAGGCGCAATAGAGCTTCAAGTTTACTTTTAGCCTCTCCATAAATCGCCCTCTCTGCCCCGGTATCCGCCTCCTCTTCCTCGTCCTCTGAAGCCACCTCTACCGCCTCTACCGCCTCTGTATCCTTCACTCCATGGGCCTCTATCCTCGCCGGCCTCGACGATCCGATCGTCATCATCAAAGGTATATTTATATTTCGCCTCAACCTTGATGCCGCGCCCCTTCCTGGTCTCGCTTGGTGCCCAGTCTCTGCTCGTCTCGGCGTCCAGTTCTTTGAGCCGCAGGTCGGAGATCTCATCTGCGACAGGAAGATAGAACAGCTGTGGTTTCGCCTCTGTAGAGCTGAAGAGGTCGTGGAGCGTCTTGAAAGAGGCCTCTGTATTCTGACGAACATCTTTTGTTGGAGCCGAGGAAAGCGACGGTGATGGGGGCTGGTGCATGGACGGGCGCCGTACGTCTGCACTTCCGCGTGGACCTCTTGGCGCGTTTATTGGAACCATCGAATCTGCTTCCTGGAATACTGCCGTGATTGAACCGTCGCTGGATTCAGGATATATGACCTCAAAACGTTTCAGATTGGTGGGCCGTTTATTGGCACGGGCTTCCTTCTCTGCATTGAGTGCGTCTTCCTCCTCTTTGATCCAGTTTTCAACGCTCTCTTCGGGAATGAAGTCTACCCACAATTCTTTCCTGTTCCCTTCTGGCGGCCATATCGAGCCATGTAATGATGCTCGTACCCGTGATGCTGCGGTCTTAGAGCTGAACAAGACAAGAGCATGTGTCTTCATCGAGTCTAGGAAGAGCGCCTTGACAATCGAAGAGTCGGGCGAGCAAGCAGGCGGAGAGGCGAGGGCCACTAAGTGTGCTTGTAGGGGTTCCGGACGCAGTGGCCGCATAAAGTTACGAATGTACAGGGCAGAGGTTACGGGGTGGAGCGCGGGCACCGTTGGTCTGTCGTCAATCCACGCTTCTTGATGTGTCTCGTTCACACTGGACTTGACCAGGTCTTTATATCGAGCTACTTTTTCCTTTCTCTCGCGCCTAGTTTCGGGTTCGGCAGCCGGTGAGCCTGCTTCCATGGAGAGAGTATGGTTTCCGTTCGTCTGATCGTGTTTAACGTCTGCCACATGCTCGGTCTCTTCGTCTGGTCGTTGCTCCATGACCACATCCTCGTCTTCTTTCAGGTGAATCTCAGGAGCGGGCTCCTCGCTTGGCCTGTGCCTCTTCGCTCTGATATCTTGGGGTTTCATCTCAGGGGTGTCACTACGCCTTTTGCGTTTCCTAGAGTCGGCCTCGAGCTCTTCGGTGTTAAGTCTAGACGTCTCTGCCGTTGACTGCTCGGGTATGGTGAGCAACTCTGGCTTTTCTACGGATTGTTGTTCACTCGGCGTATATGAAGATGGTTTCGCGTCCATGTCCATGCCTTGCACATCTCCGGCTGCTTCGGATTCGTAATGCGCCAGCCGCAGCGCTTCAGCAGCCGGCCCCGGAGCATCCGGTAGTTCACCTTTTGGAACTTGTTCGGTATTATCTCCCTCTACTTCTGCATCTGCAGGCTCGGTGACTGTTGGACCAACTGCCTCATCTGGGTCCGCAGGCGGCGGATTGAACACACCTGCCGGCTGTATTGAGCCTGCCTCATCGACTTTTGTGATGCCTTCGGCAGGCTGCTCGATTGCCTGAGCCTGATTCGGCGGTGGGACGTCGCTATCGATATGTGATATTGTCTCCGGTACGGCGTCTGTGGTGGCTACAGGTACGGGAATCACTTCAGGTTCGGCTTCTGGTTGCGCCTCGGGTTCTAGAGTCGGGTTAGTCTCCGATTGTACAGACTTGGGGCAGTGACTTATACGTACCTCCAGCTTCTGCAAGCGCAGGCCCGGGGGCTTCCGCCTTAGGGACGACATGTTTGTCGTCAACTTCCTCCTCGACCTGTCTGGCTACATCGGGCGCATTGGGGACTTCGAGAGCGCTGTCTGCCTCTTCAAGCTTCTCGATGATTTGCGCCTTTCGCGTCAGGCCTGTACTCGGTATGCCCCGGTCTTTCAATATCTGCCGCAGCTGCGCGACTGTCTGCTTGCCGTAGTCGGCCATTGTCAGGTCGTTTTCCTCGATGGTGGTAACAAGGGCGAACCGATGGTTGCATAAGTATAGCCAGATGCAGGCGATTGTTGAGTAACCCCCAACAGGATCCAGGGTAAAGGAAAGGTCGAATTGCGACCAGGCTGGTCGCAAACGTCACACTTCAAAGAGACTCCCGCGCGTCGCGCTAGTGCCTTGGCGTACAGCAGCGTTCCGTGGCGCGACGTGCCTATGCGGAGAAGCGGCTTGCATTAGCCGGCCGATCTTTAGCACTCACCCCCTCATACCATATTCATTGTAAAGAGATCTGCTCTAGAATCAACTTTGAAAGCCAAGCAAATGCCTTATGTCAGGCTTTTGTGGCACCAAGGAAGCGCCGTACGGACATATCGAGCTCTCTGTCGGAATGAGCTGAAGTCATTTTCGAAGTCCGCGGGTACGCTATATGGCTTTATCAGTAGGTCTCTTGGACTCAGGGAACTGGGAGAAGTGTTCCCGGGAGGAGCTATGGAGTGCTCCTTCAGCTATCTAACCCTTCACTTCCGTGTTCCTTTCCGAAACCCGCACCCGGCTATCACACTGATGGAACAATTGACAATCTACAAGCCGTACCTTGGATATTGGAGTCGACCAGGTTACCAGTACAAGCAAATTTGCTTATTTCAGCCAATTGCTGATAAGGGACGTACGGCTCAGGGTGATAACTACTAAGGATGTTGGTACCGATCCTGGCCCGGGGCACAGTCGAAATATCTCTTGCTGAGACAATATATGATGCGGACTTCAATTCAGGCGGTGGCTCCACAACGAAATCTAGCTCAAGAGGGTGGATGGGTAATGGGAGGCTTGTGGCCCGCTCATGGGGACTGGTGGCGATCTCAATGTTGGCAAACGACTCGAGTATTACCTAGCGCATGCGGTAGAAAAGAGCCTCACCGACAGTGCTACTTATTCTTTTCGTTGTCGCGCAAGTGGGCTTCGATGTATAGAGCTCTAGTATTGAGAAAGCTTTGTATTCAAAGTGAGAATCGACGCGGTCGCTATGGGGATGCTACTTATACCCAATCTGAGCTACAACATGTGTTTTGTTTTGTGTGTATTTTCCAAGTAGTTTCAATGTCCACAGACAAGACTATAGAGACTGACGGCGTGAATGCTTGGTAGAGAACTGTTGATGAATACGGGAGTTCAGGCAGTATGACAGCGAGTCAAGCCCGCCAAGCAGTCGGTAGCGTCTGACTCGTCGCTCGAAGAAATTCCACGCTTCTCCAACAACCAATGTTTTTCTACCACAATACAAATGTGACCGATGTCATTCATCCCCCGCCATGCCTTCCCGCAAATACCGTCGCTGCCCAGGTCCTATTTCCTGGGTCACCACAAGTCCGGGCTCCAAAAGATGAAATCCTTGCTTGCTTCCATCGACCTGGTCATCGAATGCCGCGATTATCGTGTACCACTTACATCGCGCAATCCACTGTTCGAGAGCGCGCTCGAAGGGAAAGAGAGGATTGTTGTCTATACTAAGAGAGATCTGGGTGGTGGTTCGCGCGACAACCGGAATGAAGAGATCATTGCAAAATGGCATCGCCCCACAACGACCATGTTTGTGAGGAACGGCAAAGATGCAGAAGGAGAAGTCAACGGCCGGAAGAGTGTGATTAAACTTCTTGATATACTGAGGGAGCACGCGCAGAAGAGATGGAAGCTGGTCGGCCACAGGGTCATGGTGGTGGGTATGCCTAATGTCGGCAAGTCAACGCTTCTGAACGCCCTACGCGCTCAGGGAATTGGGAAAGGCAAGGTCGCTGCTACTGGTGCTCAACCTGGTGTCACACGAAAGGTTAGCAGCAGTGGTGTCAAGATCATACCGAGTGAGGACGACATGGAATCAGCGGATGTTGGCGCTAAGAAGAAACTCCAGGGTGTAGGCGGAGGTGTTTATCTGCTTGATACACCAGGAGTCTTCATTCCTTATGTTCCAGACGCAGAAGCCATGATGAAGCTGGCGCTGTGCGGTTCTGTCAAAGACACAATTATCTCACCTGTCATGCTCGCGGATTACTTGCTCTACCATCTCAATCTTCAGTCCCCCGCGCTTTACTCTGAATACGCCTCGCCTACCAACGACATCATGGAACTTCTTTCTGAGATTGCAAGGAAGACCGGAAGACTAGGGAAGGGTGGGGTTATCGATACAGAAGCTACGTCTCTATGGATGATACAAAAGTGGAGGAGCGGCAATATAGGTCGCTTTCTGCTGGACGAAGTTAATGAAGGAAGTTTGGAGAAAGCTAAGATCGATGAAGAGGGTGTTACGCCTAGCTTCAATCAGGCGAGGAAGGCGGAGAGGGAGAGGAGGCGGGAGAGAAACAAAGCAAGAGGCGAGAAATGAAAGAGTACCCTTCGCTCTTATTTAACAATATTGCAGAGTGGAGATTCTACGTTCGCAAGTGCGTTACGATCTGTACTAACAAGACGCTAATATGTCCGACTGTACGGTAGCTATGTCAATCCAAAGGAAACGCTCATATACAGTCTAGCCTATTGAAGAAATATAATGGAGCGAAGTCAACAGCAATGAATCTAGCTATAAGATTTCCAACCAAGATTTCCAACCAAGATCTCGATACCATGTCATGGGGACCAGCTAAGAGGAGCAAAGCTTTCTAAAAACATAGGGAAATAATGGTTACCGCCCTTGAACTGTAACCGCAGGGAACTCATGTGACCCAGAAGTTGGAAACGTTATGACCTGACCCTGACATCTCTTTGGTATCTGGTTGGGAAAGGGTTGATACGAAGTCAAGTCATGGATTATATATTTTTTTACTCCCAAAGACCACACGTTAGTGGCTTTTGTAAGCGCCTTCCTTCCTCCCATTCCACCGCATGAGAGTTCCATGGAAAAATTTCATCTTTCTTTCCGGTACTCCTCTCTTTCCAGGCTACAGCAACGATGCCCATCACTACTTCACACAAACAGTCCAATTGCAAAGGACAATTTTCATGCAACTTGTGTCGAACGCGCAAACTTCGCTTCGATCGACCCTTGCCGTGCACCAGGGGCAGGTCGCGTAACAAGACATTTCTCAACGTCATAACGTTAGAAGCAAGATACCATTCACTACGTCTCCATCTTTCATAACATAACAAATTTCTAGTAGTGGCGAGCAATGTTATACGGTAGATATACAGTGTGCCTGTTTTCCAAGATACTATAAAACCTAAAGCTTAAGTTTGCCTGTACCTTACTATAGAGAATATTCTAAGAGCGCGAGATTTAGTTGCCTTAGATGTTACGGATAACAAGAAAAGACCTCTCCTTGACGAAGGATGCGATATTGGGACCAACAGGAGCACACGTCAGAAGGTAATGATCCGCGCGGGGCG
>LR132130.1:0-59211 GCA_900634815.1 Paradendryphiella salina | reverse complement strand
GGAAGATTGAAGTACGGTATTGATAAAGGGGGGGAAAGAGAAACGAGAAGACAACATACTACACATGCTATCAATAATTACCAAAAAGTTCTCCTCCATATCTATAATGGAATAGCGGTCGTTGATGGCAACATCCCAACTCCGGATCGCTTTGACTCGTTCATTGTACCGCGACGCAAGAGCATACGCCGCGTTGATAACAGCTTGTAAACTCTCCTTGTTGCCTGTCAGCTCCCAATCTCGCTGCAATGCGGGTTGCACGATGAAACCCATGTCGTGCGTGTCCGTTCGACTAGACATTTGCTGGATCGCGACGCCATAGTGTCGACCTAGCTTAAGCAGGTGCTCTTGGATCGAAGGTCGCATCTGCGGGGGTATGGAGAGAGCTTGTGGGTATTTTATCGAGCGCTCGAGGAGCGCGTAGATGCAGCCGGGAAAGAAGCCGCAGGTCCAGAAATCGGCTTCTCGTTCTTCGTATCGGCCTGCATCGGGTCCGGTTTGGGGGACTGTATGCGGATAAGATTGTAAGGGTGCCTAGGGGCTGGTTAGATGAAGTGTCTAATTGACTTAGTGTTGGCGGTTAGGTAAAGAGATGTGATACACACGTGCTGCTTCAAGCCCCATTGTGCTACTTGAACAATCTTGGTAAGAACATTTTCTGAGTAAATGGCGCTGAGGTCTACATTTTTGACACTGGGTAAAAAATGTAAGTGTTGGCTGCTTTCGACCTAGACAGATACATCTTACACTGCGGCCATGGAAGGCTCTTTTACATCCTGTACAGCAGCTCCCATCGTGTCGATCGCGGTCACTCCTCACTAATTTCTGGAAAGACGCAGCAAAGCGTACTTGGGTTCAACAGAGGACAAGCTTTCAATGACCCGTAAGTGTTTCACCAAAGGTATTGCCAGCGATTACTCCAAATGACAGGAATGTAACTGGAAAGGAAATACCCGCCAAGCTGTTTTCCTCTAAACCAAAGCTGAAATCGGATGACGCGTGAACGGCTGCGCATCTTTCGGTGGGACTGTTATCGATATCGGGTCATTTCTCAACGAAATTGGGGTGTAGGCTGCTGATGGGATCGACGTTGCACCGATGCCCGCTACCGGGTCGTTTGCGACTCTAGGGTACTTTACCCGCCATACCAACGTCACCAAAAGCTTGATTGTTATATTTTTCTTGTCTTTCGGATTAGTATTTCTTGGTATTGAGGATGGTCTTCCTCAATAAGGAAACTTTCCTGCTACCTTCTCGCTGCAGCGTTCTTTAGAGTACTTGGGAGCCCTAGCCTTTTTCTTAGGCGCTGGGCTGCCCACCTTTCTCTCCGCTCCATGATGTTTTGCCAAATCTGGGGTACAATTAGTGGGAACTTAGCGTTAGAGACGGATTAACTTAGACCACCAGTGTAGGTGCATCTAAACATGTAGAACTTCTTATATAGCCAGAAGTAAAAGGTGATGACCACCACGAAAGCTGCACCTAGCCAGCGCCCTCGCACCTTTGCTCTGAAAATGTTGTTTCACATCTTTTCGGGACTCATTTTGATGTCCTTGGTCACCGCTGCGCCGCCGCCAAGCTAAGGAGGGCGGCCTCCATATTGCCTTTGTTTACTGAAGGCCGCGACATCGTTGACGCTAATGGCGATGTCTTCCATTTCATGTCCACAAACTGGCTGGGACACCAGGAGATCATGATCCCCGAAGGACTTCAACACTCCTCAGTTGAGGACATTGTCTCTTGGTTTCCAAAACTTGGGCTCAACTCTGTACGACTACCATTTGCAATTGAAATGGTAGACGACTATTTGGCAAACGCTACCGATCAGACTCTAGAGAAGAGTGTTCTGAACGCCATACCTGGTACCAACGGGATGGACGTGTTGAGTTCCATTCTGGAAAAGAATCCACAATTCACCAAAGACACGACCAGATTGCAAGTCTGGGATGCTGTTGGCAAGGAGCTGTCGCGTCAAGGCGTCATCATACACCTCGACAACCACGTGAGCAAGGCCTTCTGGTGCTGTGGAAATGACGACGGCAATGGGTGGTTTGGAGAATGTTTCTTCGATGTCGAGAACTGGAAGCGAGGTCTGGCATTCATGGCGAAACATGTGAGTACTAGCCGAGGTCCTTGGGCTTATCAAAGATTACCGGGACTAGGCAAAAGAGAACTGGCCCACGTTTGCTTCCATGGGTTTGCGCAATGAGCTGCGGGCCGCAGAGGACGTTGAACCTGTAGACTGGTACACGTGGTATGTTCACATGACGGATGCTGCTGATGCCGTTCATGAAGCCGATCCAGACGCCCTGCTATTCTTCTCTGGGCTTTCCTACGATACTTACATCGACCCCATCCCGCTTGGGAAGACGCTCAACGGCACTGCCGGCACCTCTACTGCCAACAAAACTGCCAACAAAACTGCCAAGTTCGTCCCGAGTGACTTTGATTGGGAGAACAAGATCGTGCTAGAGATCCACAAGTACGATTTTGAGGCGACACAGGACGACTGTGAGACTTTCAAGGCAAAATGGTACCGAAAAGGCTTCCAGGCCGTCAACCCTGACGATCCAGCGACTGAATACCTCTTTCCCATGGTAGTTTCCGAATGGGGCTTCATCCATAACGGCATTTACTGGAACCAAACAACATATGATAGATGCCTAGTGAAAATGGTGGAGGAGTACCAGGTCAGCTGGCAGCACTGGGAACTGTCTGGTAGCTTTTATCTCCAAACGCGTCCCAACAGAGACCCAGAGACACTCATTGGGGCGGATGAAGCTTGGGGCTTGTTGAACTACCATTGGTCGGTCGTTCGATCGCCAATCACTCTTGAGAACAGTTTGTACAAGATGATAGATGCGCTGAAATAAGCGCATAACCTAGTCACTAACTCTCAAGGGTACACTACCCTCTGTAGTTGTCAAATGTAGATATTGAGAACACCAAATTACAGGCCACGTGAGATGCATCATAACCTCTCCAATGTACGTAAGAAGACTCAGGCGTGATAATTACGAGGCAGGACGAGGTGATGTGAGAGCTCGCAGAGGGATTTTCCTTAGGTCGCCTATTGCTAGCACGGTTATGACGTCACGCTCTTGACTGAACCCATCTTTCAATACAACCAACAAAGAAAGATTAGAGCATGCGCGGGATCTCGTGTGCAAGCCCTTTAGATGCAGCTTACAAGGTATGTCTGTTTCAGTGAGTTTAGGCGAACGATGAGCCGAGTCGCACCTTGGCACGCCGCCTTTCGGCATGGATCCTCTTCCACATCAAGATCTGAGCTTCAACCTGTTACTTTACAAGCTCTCTCCGCACTCTTAGTATGACTACCACAGCTAGTCGCTGTCTGGGCCACGGGTTATTTGCTTCTTCAGCAGTTGTTCGTGGGAATATCCCCAGAACATGTACGTCCTCGCATTCTACCATCCCTAAGCAGCAATAACCCGATGCCCGCTGGAAATCCGTCCACTCGACTGCTAGTCTTGGTATTGAGCGAGGCGGGAGCTATTTAGCAGACGAGATTTGGGGTATCTAGCAGCGTTGATATCTCAACCCACGAGGGATCCCGTTCTTGTTGTAACTTTGTTCCCGAAGTCACGCCGATCATGCTTCTACAACGGCAACGAGAGGCACGACACAATGGCGAGTACGCAGCCTAATGATGAGACGAATGGCACTGCCAACAGAACGGGTGAATTTGATACCAGCGTTATCGCGCCTGCTGAGGCACCGAAGAGATCGCCATGGAAGGCGTGGATGTACCTTTGGGAGTGGTATCCTAAACACTATCCTGAAGAGGAGAGGAAGCTCCTGAGGAAAATGAACGCTTGTCTCTTCACCTTTTGCTCTTTCATGTGTAAGGCCTCTTTGACCTGGTATTGCACACTGATGCTAACAAAATCCAGTCTTCTTGAAATGGCTTGATTCTTCAAATATCAAAAACGCATACGTATCCGGCATGAAAGAAGAGCTAACCCTTTACGGCAATGAATACTCGCTTTTTGACACTTTTTACAATGTTGCATACCTCGTCTTCCAGGTTCCATCCTTGCTGCTACTTTCCCGACCAAAAGTCGCAAAGTTTTAACTGCCGACTATGGAAGTACTCTGGTCGATTGTGACTTTCTGTCAAAGCCAGATGCGGAACCGAAATGACATATATGGGACGCGATTCTTGCTTGGTCTACTGAAGACACCGGTGGCGTCCGGCACGACATATGTCCTGGGTTCTTGGTATAGACCCGAGGAGGTATTTAAACGCATTGGCGTATGGTTCGTCTCGAACAATATCGCTGTGATGTTTGGTGTCTATTTACAAGCCGCTGCCTACAACAATCTAAACGGGTCAGCCTCCAAACCCCATAAGTGAGCGACAAGAGTGACATGCTAACACATCGCAGAGTCGGAAGGATGTCGGGTTGGCGATGGTTGTTTATAATAGACGGAGTCATCTCGCTTCCGATTGCTTTGGCGGGTTTCTTAATCTTCCCCGGGCTCCCTAGCAGCTCGAAGCCATGGTGGCTCACAACCAAGGAACACGCCTTGGCCCGGGCACGCATGGCAAACGCCGGCGTTGCGCCCAGCAAAGAGCTAAGTTGGACCGTAGCAAAGCGTACATTTATGCGCTGGGAGTTCTACGTGGGTGTTCTCTGCTATACCTTGTAAGTCAAACCCACCCTTTAAATCATGTGTTGATATCCAAACACTAACACACATACAAAGTTTCCTATCCTAATCCTATCCCCACGGCCAAATGGCCATATGGCTTAAAGATCTTGCAGCGAAATATCCAGGCGCATACACAATACCCCAGATAAACACCATACCTACTGGGGCTTAAAGTGTCTCCGTCTTCGCGGCTTTGCTCGCAACTTCGCTCTGCATGGTCTATCCTTTATGGTTCATTTTCTCCATTTTGCAAACCATTTACATCATAGCCAATATCTCGTTGTTGATCTGGAACATACCCAAAGGCTACCACTTTGCATGCTACTACCTCCTCGGCGTATCTGTAGCCATCACACCCATACTCATGCCCTTCATTAGCATGGCGCTGTTACAGTCGGCGCGTTGTTGACGGCTGGCTGGGCAGTATTCTCCTTTTACCCCATTACCGTCTTTCCGATTGTGGAAGGTCCAAAATAGACAAAGGGGTGTGCGGTTAATATCTGCTTTATCGTGGGGTGCTGGAGTACATTTGTGATTATGCAGTATTTGTATAAGAGGAGTGAGAGTAGGAAGCAGGCGCTGATGGCTAGGGAAGTGGCCAAGGACCAAGAAGATATGGCGGGTGTGAATCGCAAGGATGGGGCAGAGGTCCAGCATGCTGAGGTGAGGAAGTGAGGGGGGTAGGATTCGTGGTTGAGTGCGTCTAGCTATGTTTCGTTGACGGATAGTGTACATGCTGGAAAATGAAACGAGTCTCATTGTTTCAAATATGCAGATCAGTATATTGTGTGCTCAATGTGGTATCAAAAATGACTGCTCTTTCCCTTGTACGCATGTAACGAATGTGTCGTTGCAAGTGTCCACAGGGTCTTGGAGGGCGTAAGTCGAGGGAGTGGTGCTGTAAAGATTGGCCGGCGGTGTGGATACAGGTACAGCGTCGGAACTCTCTGTCTGCTTACGACATGTGTCTAAGCACGACAGTAGCGGCGGCAATGTCCAAGGCAGCGAAAGTAGCGGTGTGTCCGAGGCCTACAAGGTAGCACCGGTCTCGCTGTACTTGGCAAGTAATAGGTCCGAGATTGTCTACTCAGGAAATCGACAATAAGACGGTGCCCAGTCGTGGGTTGAGGTGGTTCTCGACCGTTGGGTAGCAACAGAGGAGGGCATGCGTCGCCGCCCCGAGTACAATATGGTGACTCTCTGGATAGACTGGTATGCCCGAAAGCTAGGTTTTGATTAAGAATTTTCCAGACTGCGCCTGGATAATGTCAGGATAACGCAGAGGAAACATGGAACGATGCGGAAGCTTGACGTGCATTCTATCGCACGGTGGATACTGCCGCTCCACAATACCCACATGGAGTGCATACCCTCATCATGGCAATTTTCGTGTTCTGCATGTTGGATAGCATGTTGGATAGCATGCCCAGAAGGGGGAATCCGATGTTGCCTCAGTATGATGCATCTCTGTCGTGTTGGCGTTATCATCCGTGGCCAATCAAGCGCTCCACCACTCAGTCCTGGGGAGCCACTAGCCCGCATTTCGGATTCCCGGATTCCCGAATCACTTCCTAACCCACACAGCAACCACGCAACTTGGCTGTGCCTGCAGGCGCCAACCACCATCGTGAGATTTGGCCCAGCAGCAGTGGCGAAGCGACCAGGCTAATCATTGCCATTTTCCGTGCCGCGTCGCCATCATCTGGTCCCTAGCAGGATTCGCCCTGATCATCTGCATCAGCGCTGGGTAGCTTGGACGAATGGTGGGCCAGCGTTGCCGCGGGAGTCACGATGCTTTGTTCGCAGCCAAGGTGGAGGGAGGAGGTATGCGTATGAGCTGCAATTACATCATGCTTGCCTTGTGCAAACTATACATGTCAGCTCAAGAACGCCCACCCAATCGTGAATTCCTCGTCTCTTCCCAGCTCATACAGACTTTCTACTATTCCCACCCCTAAATTGCTTGAGTTCCAAACACGCAACGCCAACAACAATGGCAGCACTCCGGTCCTCGAGGACGTTACTGCGACGTTTTGCGCGCCCAGCTTCGCCTGCATTCCGCTTACAAGGCCCCACAAGCCCTCCTCAGCGCAGAAGCCTCGCATCCCACCAAGACGTGACTTACCCCCAGGTTCCGTATGAGAAAGCTGAAAGTGTCGGCGAGAAAAAGTTCAGCCAGTTTGACCTAGCAGGAAAGGTCTTCGTCGTCACAGGTGCAGCATGCCGTCCTCCTCCCACCTCCAGAGCAGTCACTATGCCTTTGTGGTCCATGTTAACGCGTCAACAGGTGGAGGCCGTGGGTTGGGACTATGCATGGCCGAAGGCCTCGTAGAAGCTGGTGGTAAGGTACACTGTCTCGATCGGTTGTCGGAGCCTCCTCAGGCATTCAAGGAGGCGCAAGCACGACTCAACACCTCGAACAGTCCAAGTCTAGAGTACCACCGAGTCAATGTTACGCACGACGAGGCGATGCGAAAGTGCATTGGGGATATTGCCGCCGAGAACCAAAGGCTTGATGGCCTTATTGCTGGTGAGAAACACGTGTTTCTAATTAGAGCCATGTATCTACTAACGTGCTTTGCAGCTGCTGGAGTCCAGCAAGTCACTCCTGCGCTCGAGTTCAAGAAGGAAGACATTGCAAAGATGCTAGAAGTGAACTACACGGGCGTCTTCATCGCAGCTCGCGAATGCGCCCGTCAAATGATGGCGTACAAGATTCAAGGCTCAATCTGCCTGGTTGCATCCATGAGTGGAACCATTGCCAACCGAGGGTTCATAGCGCCCGTCTACAATTCTTCAAAGGCGGCTGTGGTTCAGCTAGCGCGTAACCTAGCCATGGAGTGGGGTAGGAAGAACCCGGACGGGTCAGGCGGCATCCGCGTCAATTCGCTCAGCCCAGGCCATATTGTCACCCCAATGGTCCAGGCCAACTTCGAAGCGGGGGAGGCCAACCGGGAAGAGTGGGAGAACAACAGCATGCTTGGCAGGCTGAGCACACCGGAAGAGTACAAGGCTGCGGGTTTGTTCATGCTGAGCAAAGCCAGCAGCTACATGACGGGGCATGATCTGAAGATGGACGGCGGCACAACGGCCTGGTAATGGGAGTGTGAATAGTTAGTGGCGACGTGCGATGTGGGCGTTCTCAGCGGCCGGCCGGCGTTTGGATGATTGATGATTTACTATCTGTTATGATGTACTCCGAGCGATGCATTCAAGTCTGTAGCATAGCAAACAATATTTTTCTTCGGTACAACAGCAGTGTTGATGTTTCGAAGTCGCTCCGTTGTCGCGTGCATTGGATGGGAAGAGACATAGTGGGGACGCGACTGGTGCTTGCGCCTTCCCCGCCCGGCTCTAGCTTACAATCGGACCATCTGTCCTTCCGCGCTCCCCTTGCGACAACTGTACAGTTCGCGAAGCCACCAGAGCACGACAACTTGAGCTTGCAAGCGCTGCAGCTCTCAGATCCAGGATACGCGCCACGCCACCATCATGGACCGGTTAACACGACTTCTCAGCTACGTACTGCTCGCCATCCTCCCCCTCACTGCGGCCCTCAAATTCGATCTCCATCCCGTCTCAGCACACGATTCGGCCAAGTACGAGCGATGTGTTAGGAACTTTGTCGCCAAGGAGCAGCTGGTTGTGGTCACGGCGATATTGGATGGTTACAGAGGAGATGGACAGAGGGTGGATATGCATGTACGTTGCGTTTACCTAGCAGCCGCAGCCCATGGCGCCCGATTTGCGCGGGCAGCACGCTTCTCCATGACCATGTTGCTGACAGTCATGGCTTAGATCCGTGACGCAATGGGTAACGACTACCACCGCCCCAAAGATGTAGTTGGCGAGAACCGCTACGCATTCACCTCACACGCCGACTCAGCCTTCGATGTCTGCTTCGAGAACATCTTCACGTCTACCTCGTCTTCCAAGTCCATCACTCCCCGCCATGTTGAGCTCGACATTGACATTGGTGCCGACGCCAAGGACTGGAACGCCATCTCCGCGGGCGAGAAGTTGAAGCCTGTGGAAGCGGAACTTCGGAGAATCGAAGAGATTGTGGGCGAGATTGTTACTGAGATGGACTATCTGAGGAATCGAGAGCAGAAGCTTAGGGATACCAACGAGAGTACCAACGAGCGAGTCAAGTGGTTCGCTCTGGGCACTATGGGCATGCTCGTGGGACTCGGGGCTTGGCAGGTTGTCTATCTGAGGGCCTACTTCAGGAGTAAGCACCTCATCTAGAGACATGGCAAAGAAGATGTTGGAGCTTTGGAACCGGTGTTTGGGTAAAAGAGCTGTTAGGGAAGGCAGGAGCATGCATATGTACAAGCACGAGCACGAGAGCATTATCGACTGTACACTTGCCAAGGCAATTGGTGTGGCGTCGGTAGGACATGATATCAAAATTACAAGCCATGTTTATAAGAGCGTACAGCTCTTGTCCAATCTATAATTAATTGTCAAACTTTAGCACCGTGTTGTACGTGCGACAAACCACCACAGCCGTGTACGGAGCTATTCTGCTCGTCTGTCTCCGTGCCATGTAAGCCATGCAATAGTGCACAATGATAGAGAACGACAATTACAGAGAAAAGGAAAAAGGCATAGTGCAGTCACCCATAGCCAGACGGGCTAGATCTTTTCAACCCTTCGACTCACACCATGATGTATTCCGTGATAATCGAAACAAGAGTAAGGCAACGGATCCAGCGAGGAGAGAAGCGAAGGATTTCATCGTGGCCAGCCGGTAAAAGAGGAAAAGATGGTCAAGATGGAAAAGAAAGAAAGGTGCACAGGTGCTGGTGAAAAGACTGGACGTCACTAGGACTGAAAGAAAGACTGTGCAAGCGGTGCCGTGATGTTCATACAGGGTGCAACGGAGCATGTATGTAGGGATTCTGTAAGACTAATGTCGAACCGAACCGCCCACTGCCCTGCCACAGGTGTGTGACGGACTGGGTTGTGCTGTAGCTGCTTCGTGCGTAAGGATGTTTGTGTCTGCCGATCAGGCAACTACACAGAGGTCATACCTTCTTCTCGAGAAAATCCTTGCAGATGGAGTGAAGTTCGAAACATGTTCGGTTCCTTCGCATAAACAAACCAAGGATAGGTGGGCTCGCAGAATGCAGCTAGTTGGGCATTGCTAGGCGGATTACGCTGGCCATGCCCTGCGAGAATAGCGGTATTGGAACATGAGACTTTGAGGTTTGGTCGTCTTGCGCATGTAAGCGTATGAAATTTTGTCGTGTGCGAGGCTGTATAATTAACGTGGGTGATCAGAGCGGCTTGGGCCGATGCTGGCACTGCTAATTGGAGTCTATGCATGGATGTCTGACATCAGCTTATCGGCACCTGATTATTACTAGCCGTGCAAGCTGTGAGGTCTTGGATATTACACTTTCTCTATGGTGAAAAGTGCCAATCAACAGCGTGGAGCTTGCATGGCCCTGGCCTTGTTCTCAACGCTTAGTGTGACAGAATTCACCCATGAAGATGTTCTATATGCTTTCCATGGTGTCCGGGGGCATGGAATCATCGAGGCAGCAAGATGCGGGAGCTCGCTTCTCGTGGTCATCTTGTTTCGTAGCGCTTCCCTTTCTCTTCCGTGAACCTACACTATCGGAGGCGACGTGTATTCTCGCCCATTTCTTGACCCTCATGAATGCTTCAGTGACCGAGACAGGAAGTCCACGAGACTGCGCGGGAGAGATGCCGTTGCTTTTCATCAAGACATGGATGCTCGTTCGAGCACGCGTAATAGCCGGGTTTAAAGACTGGCCAAAAACTGTATCGCGGAACGAGGTGAGCGCAATGTTTCTCAGCAAAACAATATCGCCGACTTTAACGGTCTGCAGGGTATGGAGAAGCGATTCCTGAGTAAATCCACGTTCAATATTTGATTGCCGAGTGGGACGCATCCAGAAGGTGACTTTGAACCCGGAGAATGTATCATCTGCAATTGTGACTTCCCAAAGATTCATCTGGTAGCCACCTTTCCGGACAAATACTTCTCGCTCTTCTGGGTTCGCTGTTATTACAGAAACGAAGTTTGGTGTAGGTGTCTGGGGGTATATGGCTCTTAGATGTTGCGCACTAGGTAAGGAAGCAAGTTGTGTTACGTTCAATTTGGTCAGGACAAGGGGTTCCAGATGGTGTTGATTGGTTTTGCTAGGACTGCTCAACTCCGACGTAGTGGTCCCGAAAGAGGTGGTAAGAAAAGATGGAGAGCTGATGGTCGTACCAGGCCCTTCCCCTGCCATCACCTGTGATGACAACAAGGTGTCGTGGAAGACGAATGAGTGTTCAAGAAAACCATCAGGAGTAAACGTTGGATCGTTGAGACCAATAGTGGTATCAATGTCGGCTGCTTCTTCTTGGACAAATGATTGGAAGCGATCCACTTTGGGAAGCGGAACGTCTGCCATGTCGCTTCCAAGCATAGCGCCAGGGAGGTAGGGTTGCTGCCACTCAGTTGAAAGTCGCGTGTTCTTCTTGGTGAGAATGCGCCATTTCAACATTGGCGTAGACGCCTCACCCTGCATTCTGTATCGTGTTGCAGGACCAAAAGTATTGCACTTTTCTGCGGGTATAAGAGAGCTGTCGCTAAAGTCCAGATGTTCGCGCCAAGGGGCGCCGTTCAACATTTTCAGCCTCATATGGTCTGAATGGCGCGTCTGCGCGTCCACGCGTCAATTGCTCCTGACTTGAAGGCACCAACGCTACGGACCTCTGTTGGTGTTGAAACCGAACAATTAGACAGCGGCTAGTTGATTGCTCGTGGATTGTGGAGCCAAGTCGAAGGTGACTGAAGGGGGGATCGGAGAAGAAGGGAAAGTCCGGGCTGCATGGGCTGCTAGGCCCGAGGCGTGGGTGGTAGTGGCTTGTGCAGTTGCGCGCCCGCTTTGTACAATGTCCGAAGTCCGAGCAGTTCACCGACTCATCGAGGAGAAGATAAAGTAAGCTGACTGCCGTGGCATGAAGGGCCCGCATAGAATTGCCGTACTCTGCATCGATCGTGAAAGACTTTCTCCGGCCCTTCTCCACCCTCACTAAGCTTCGGTGTGGACGCGCGCGCACACATTCCGCGGCTTGGCGATCTAATCTACTAATCTGATTTATAGTCACAATGGTACCCTCGAAGACGCCGCACAGGCCGATCAACGCCTACCGAGTTCCTGCCATGTTCCGAAACCTCTCCTACAAGCTGACATCAGCGCTTTCTTCGTCCGAAGTTCTCACGTTGAAGGACAGCGACGAGTTCACAAAAGCCAAGAAGACGGAGGACCTGTTCCCGACCACCGACCCAGCGATAGATGGCGATGACTGTCTGCACGACTGTGCCAGTTGCAGCGTCAAGTATCCCCGCAAATTCGAGATCGACGAAACGGAAGAGCTATATGGCCATGTCAAGGGCTTCAGTACGCACTTGATTGTTGCGACAGGCAAAACAGACTGGGTGCGCGATGTCGCCGACGAGAAGGGCAGTATCATGGAGGCGGTCGACCGGGGTGACGTGAAGCCTGGCAATGGAGTGAGTTGGTCAACTTCTGTCATCGCCATGCGAAACACGGCTCGAGGACAGGGTGTACTAATTGCGGTCAGAAACTCATGTTATCCGCCTCCAACATTCCCGTCCCAGATCATTCCGACCACAGCTCCATGGTACTCCTCCTGCCGTCATGGCAATTTATAGACAACGTCACGCCTACGAACATACCAGAGCTAATTACCGGCTTCGTCAACCCCGGACCCACCAACGATACCCCATTGCGCTCGCGAACATCCTCCACGTTACAACCTTCGAAAGCACTGGATGTGTCTTCTTCCGAGCCAGCGGCTTCAACCAAGGTCACCACGATACCACCATCAATACCCACAGACTCGCATTTAAAGGCTCGGCCATGTCCACACAAGTACTTGATTCTGATGTGTAGCCAGAAGACTCGGGATGCACGCTGTGGGCAGTCGGCGCCTTTACTGCGGAAAGAGTTTGAGCGAATACTGAGACCTTTGGGGCTATACCGCGACCTGCACGATGAACGGCCGGGTGGCGTAGGAATATACTTCATAAGTCACGTCGGAGGCCACAAGTTCTCGGCAAACGTCATGGTCTATCGACACTCCTCTGTTGTCTCGCCACCAAAGCAGACTAACGGCAGTGCTAATGGGCATGCCAACGGCGCTGAAAAGCGGCTAGAAGAGCTGAAACTCGAAGATGATAATGGTCAGCAAGTCCTGTTAGATGCCAACAAAGAGCAGGGGCCTGAGGACAACGGCGAAGCTGCGCAGTGTATATGGCTTGCGCGAGTGAAGCCCGAGGACTGCGAAAACATTGTCAAATACACACTTCTTCAGGGCAAAGTTGTCAAGCCAGACAGGCAGCTGCGAGGCGGATTCGACAGATGTAAACAGCTAGCTAGTTGGTAGCGTATATGGTGTTGCAACAGCATGGAGAGAGTCATTATTTCTTCCGTACTACAGACGAAGACCCATTAGCCATTTCCTCTCGATCCTCGCATGCATATGAGATACCGTGAAACTACAATCCGACTCTGACTTGGTGCACGAAGCTTGACATGTCTCACACAGGCAGAGCACCTGCTTCTTGTCTCGTCTCTTGGTTCAACACCGCTCTACTCATGTATTATCCAGCCTACTGCTCATACAGCGGGTTAAGCTATCCTGTAACAGAGTCCAGGCTTCTTCAGCCATTGTTGTGGATGACTTGGGTGCAAGGAGATTGGAAACTCTGCTGATACAGACAATGTGCTGCCCTTCTATCGGTACACGGGAGCCATGAAGAACGGCTTAAAGCTTCGCGTACCACCCAAAAGTGCGTAAATTGCGTGGGGACCGGCCCGGTCGAACAACGCATGCCTCGCTTAGGCACACCACTTTTTTTATACCCCGCAGGATATAAGCTATAAATATCCAAACTTTTTCATCAATCATTTTCAGATACATGAAATTTGGCCTGATGGTCTAGTGGTATGATTCCTGCTTTGGGAAAGGCGCTTCAGCGTCCAAGCCTATTCTGCAGGAGGCCCCGGGTGTAAGTTCACCCATCAAGATTCGCTAGTCCAGCGCAGTTGTCTAACAGCGTTACAGTCGAATCCCGGTCAGGCCCCATCTTTTTTTGCGTTCGAAACCCTTGTACACGGCCTGCGTCTTGCCGTACTACATACATCACTTTTGCATGTTAAGCGACGATGGAGTTTTTTTTTATCTTTTCACTTTTCAATTCTCGCGTTGCTATACCCTACCAATACTTTCCTGTGACTAATTTCAACCCCGCGTCGTCGAATACTCTTACACCCCTTTCCTCGACTCTCGTCCTTGTTCTGAGCGTCTTCTCCACTGCGCCAGTCTTCAAATTCACACCTTCATGTTCATACTGTTCCCTTTTGATCAAACATCCCTCAATAGCCCACTTTGGTACCGCTTCCTCGAATTTGATACCCTTGTCCTGAAACATGATATCGATGAGATCCTGCATCTTCTTCCCATGCATCTCCTTGGTCGAGTACATGGTTCGCGCGAATGCAGAGACTGCATTTCGCACGGCGTCGTTGCGACAGCGCCAGATGAGGTTATTCAGCGCTTCCTCAACTGTAGGCACGGAGAAGAAGCGAGCGTCGAAATGAGCTGTTCCCAAGACTTGTTCCATGTCGCCTTTGACTCCGGGTTCTGGTGTTGTGTCGAGCAAGTGCAAGAGATGCTTATTGAATCGCACAGAGCAGTAGCTTGCGCTTAGACTACATAGCTTCTGCACTCTCTCGTTGAAGCTTTGTACGCCATTGGGGAATACTAGTGTGATTTCGTCTGATTGCGTGTATCCGACGGTTGCCTGGGGGAAGAAGTGGAGGAGGTCGGTGCATGTCGCTGTCATAGCGAAGTGTATGCGCTCATCGAATGGCCGGGCAAAATGCGACGTAAAGCGCGAGAATCCATGGCCGTCTAGACGCAGGATGACGGGTTTGTTGAGGGAGAGGACGTGGTCGGACTGCGCTTCATACCATTTCATCCGGGACGCGAGGGATTGGGGTGCGGTAGCGGGCTGTGCTCGCTCTACTTTTGCGTCTTCGCTGCTGTCCGATACTGATCGCATTTCGGCTAATGTACCTCAACGAACCCGGGTGATAGTCCCTGATTCCGTTGTTGATGGGGCTTTGGTTTGTGCATCTAGGGCTTGCTTCGCCCAATAACCAGCTGTGAATGAGTCATCCGGCCTCACGTGCTTTCATTCATATCAATATTGAACGGTAGTTTCAGGTTCATCATGAAGGAAATCTGAAAAGGTGGATGAAGGCACTGTGGTCTGCAATAGTATTGTGTATATCGCAAGAGCTTCACCTTGGATGAAGCCCCCCTGTCATTACATCTTCCGCTTAAGGCAGGCACGACAAAATCGGCTTGAGTTTGTTGATAATCTGGGTCTGAATAGCCGCATCATTCACTGTCGTCTTGTCGTTGGCATCACCAGGGCTAATTGAGACATAGCAATCGCTACCCCTGAACAAGATGACATCGGCCTCCCAAGGTAGGCGTGTACTACCACACCATTCCGCATCGCGAGCGCTGAAGATACCAGTGGTAACTCGGGTGAAAATGTACTTGAACTGGCTTGCGTCGTTGCATTCCGTCTCAGACACACTTGGGAAGTTGACATTCAGGAATGTGTTCGCTGGGAGGTAAGGCTTTCCGCTCTCAATGATAGTGGTGGTAACATTGAGAGCGAGGTCAGCGTAGAGCTTGCTGTGGAAGGGGGTCGGTGCGTCGAATCCAGTGGGGTCTCCAGTCTTTCCGGAGAAGGCGATGGCTGGGATCTGAGCCGTCTTTGCCGCGTAGACGGCGGCGCCAACGGTTCCCGAGAACGGCAGCTGAATAGCGACGTTGGTGCCGACGTTGGGTCCCGTGAGAGCGAGCTCAGGCTCAGCACCATTCCAGAGTGCTGGCGCGGTGACATCGATGCCGTTCTTGATGGATGTCACGGGGAATGAGTTGACGTAGTTCAAACGAGGGTCTGTCGCATCCGTGCCGGTCGGTGGGCTACCGCCTGGGCACGAATCGTGGATACAGCCGTCTGCATCGACCGTGGTGGGGGGTTCGTCGCTCGAGCCTGATCAGGTCAGTATGCGAATGACGGTTTGGAGTGTGAGTACGCACCCGTGCCTGACTGGTTCTCAGCCGGCCCAGAGAGCACAACGTCGTGACCCGCCGCGTCCAAGACATTAAAGAAAGTTCGGAGATTGGCCTCTGACCAGCCGTCGTCGTTCGACTGGACGATGCGCACTGCCTGGGCAAGCGGCGCCGCTGCAGCAGCGAGTAGAAGAAAGGACCGCATCTCTACGAATAATCTGTGTAGCAGAAGTGAACGTGATCAAACCCAGAGAGGGAAGAGAAAAAGGTCCTGAGGCTTGAAAGATGGTGTGGAATGCTACAAGTGTTGTCCGCGGCGTGGCTACATATACCTATGCAGCATCGATCTTTCTATAGACCGTCCCATGATTCCCAGTCGATGATCCGCCACTAAGACTCGATGTATTCATGCGCGCTGTAGCTGAAAAGGAGATCAGGAACACAGGCATGCCAAAGCCGCAGACTAGTAGAAACGTGTAGATTACAGCGATATGATTGCTCCTCGCATTAATGAACCAGGCTGCGGCATGCTGTAGACGTCGGCTTTCGTGCTATGAGTGGATGTTGGCCTCTGAGGCGGAGACGCGCCCAAGACTTGTGAGTCTCTCGATTAGCCCTAGTGCCTCGGCGTGAGCCACTCCAATCGGCAATAGCGACCGATGTCCGCTCGCACGTGTGATGCGTGTATGGACCTCATTCACGCTTGTTTCGGTGATACCAATAGGTCGGGTATTGAGAATGTTTTTCTGTGCATTCACGAATCGCTGTTAAAGCTACGGTTCTTCACAGCTGCCGTATCAGATTACTCTCCGGCGCTTACACATCGATACAACGGCCCGTTCCTCGTCGAAATTACCGCTGCGAAGACACCCATGTCTTGAGCTCGTACCTGAAGACCAAGGCCATCGCACTTGACAATGCGACTCCCACATGTCTTCTGCAACAGAAATCATGAGTACCCACAACATACATCAAAGAGGTAGAGCCCTCAAACACTGGAGACGGCTCTCTACACTGACACTCGAGCCGCCCGAAGTAGCCCCGTTGCCTCAAGTCAGGTATGCACGACCAGCGCAAATCGCGTGTACGAGTCAAGAGGTGCTGACCAGGATTCGGCCGTGCTACACTTTCACGGACGAGCTTACAGTACATAGTACAGGTCCTGCCATGATGATAGCGATTTCCCCGATTTGCCAGAACTCCTTTCATCGTCATCCATTGCAGTGTAGCCTCAGACTATATGAGCAGGCTTCATCGGCTGCTGCTGATAGTAATCTCCTTCAACAGCAGTCTGGTATGGGGGAAGATATTGGTTGTGTGACTCGGTGGGCGGGTTTATCTGCGAATGGTATGCGGTACTCTGATGCTGGTAATCAGGTGGGCTGTTGTATGGGGTCGAGTACAAGCCCGGAGCTTGTGTTGCTGGATTGTGCGCGGGCGCATACTGGCCTCGCTGGGCTGCTGCTTTTGCGCGACGGTAACCGATTATCGAGTAGATGAGGAGGCCGAGGAAAGTGAGGCTGCGACTAGTTAGCGATAGAGCACATTCGCGACATATTTAAACGTACAAGACAAAGATGGCAAATCCAAGTCTGACAGAGCTTACGCCGCCATTGTGGTAAGATACAAAATCCACGATCAAGACACCGAACCAAAAACTAGTTTGGAAGCTGTTCATCGAGAGAAAGCTCCCCGGTTTCAGCGCATCCCGAAGGAAGAGGAGAATAGCGAGGACGTCGATTAATAGTACGACAACGACGAAGAGTATGTAGATGATGGTGGTTCTGCTGATTGTCAGCCCATGCGCGCATAAATGGATCTGCGCCCAACTTACCCTACGGCTGGCTCAGTAACATCTTTGAGATCCTTCAGAGTCCGCAATGTATAGGCGTATGCAGCAATGATAAAGATCATTATACATATCCGCAGTATCCAAAAGGGTACAAGTATGCGCTTCTTCCAGAACACCGGTTGTTGCTCCATGTCGATGTGAATGCTAATGGCTGCTGTTTGCTGCAAATGGTCGAGTCGTAGAGGTCTTGCGCGACGAGATGCACACAAGGCAGAGGAAGAAATATAACTCTGTCAGCTAGGCTGAGCGCAACGGCTACGATATCTACGAAATTCTACGCCGCGGCTAGGCTGTGAGGCTTGCATTCAGGGGAACGCCCTGCGCTCCGTGATGAAACACGCGTTCGGCCCTGCACATCTTCATTTCCTCATTTAGGAGCCGCGCAAGTTAGGGGCCAGCAATGCGCAATCGTGATCAATGTGTGAAGGACGTGGCGATGAACATGATGTATGTATGTTGGAAGTCTGGTACACGTTTGGAGCAATGAAGAGATGACCACTGCCCCGAGAAACCTAAAACTGCTCTCTCCGAGCTCAGAGTCTCTTGCCCGTGACCGTCGGAGGCAAGCGTGATCAGTGGGGAATCGTGGCTTAGACTAAGCGTTGGGCACGGGCCGTGGCTTGTCTACCGTAGTCTTGTAACAGCTAATTGCGACTTAAGAATAGGTCTTGAGCGATCTTCTGCCGCAGTTAGGGATAAGTGTGTGGTCTCGCATGTAAGCATCATGCTCCAATGCCGCTGTTCGTAAGAGGAAGGCGGTTGCTTTTGGCTCCAGCCATCTGATCCAGGTGGAGGTGGGTCTGCCACGCGACCCTTGCACGCGCCGATAAGCGCGATAACAAGACACCTTGATGGACAGTGGGAACTCTCCAACACTACAACTCGATAGCTTCCTCTTGAGTTGAGGAGCTATCCAGTCTATCCAGAAATATTCATCTCGGGATCCACTATGGGCTCTAACCAGTCTCGACCTTCCGAGGCTGCCGTCAACGAGAAGCTGCTTGAACGGCTTCACGCCTTCAACGCGAAAGACAATAAACTCATGAATGAGAAGGATGGTTTTGTCGTCGTTGGCGGAGAAGCCTGTATGTTACTGTTCAAGCTATTGTGGAATGTTCATTATCTAATAGCAGACTGCAGTACCAAAATACGCACCGGGTGTAAAGTATCAACAGAATGTATCTGCCACGTCAGTGTCAGAGTGGGAGAAGGAGCTTATGGATGATCCAAAGGTATATCTTCTCAACTATTCATGTGCTCTGCGACTTATACGCGTATCAGAACCGCCTCGCCCTCGCAGCTCTCAGCTCCAATCCTGCCAACGCCGTGCTCTGCTCTCGCTCCGCTGTCATCTCCGACACCCAGACGTTCAACATCAAGATTCCTTTCGAGGGCTCACCAATCACCAACCAAGCTTCCTCTGGACGATGCTGGCTCTTTGCGTCCACCAACGTCTTCCGTGTCGCCATCGCGAAGAAGTACAAGCTCTCCGAGTTTCAGCTGTCACAGGCGTACCTTTTCTACTGGGACAAGATCGAGAAGGCAAACTACTTCCTTGAGAGCATATTGGATGCCAAGAGTGAAGAGATTGACAGTCGGATAATACAAGCGTTGATGGCTAGCCCAGTCGGTGACGGTGGGCAATGGGACATGGTGGCAAACCTTGTACAGAAGTACGGTCTCGTGCCTCATTCATTGTACCCAGACTCATTCAACGCGTCCAATTCGTCGACCATGGACCGTTTGATCACGACCAAGTTGCGCGAAGACGCAGTCCGTTTGCGTTCCATTGCATCGAGCAACGCGTCATCTGAAGCCATCGAGGCGACGATTGCCAGAGAGAAGGAGAAGATGCTCCGTGAGATCCATCTCATCCTTACTTTGATGCTAGGTCCTCCACCAAGCTCCACCAAGCCATTTACATGGGAATACTACGACAAAGACGGCAAGTTCTGCACTGTTCGCGCACGACCTGTTGACTTTGCAAAAGAGCTGTCCGACACCAAGACCGTCAAGGCCTTGTCTGGAACCGACGTGCATTCGCTCTTTTCTCTGGTTAACGATCCGCGAAACGCATACAACCGTCTGCTCAGTGTAAAGCGCCTGGGCAATGTTTGGAACGGCCGACCAGTAACTTATGTGAACGTCGACATGAAGACTATCAAAGACGCTTGCATCGCCATGCTCAAGCGCGGCATGCCTGTCTTCTTTGGTTCTGATGTAGGCAAGTACTCCGACTCGTCCAAGGGTATCATGGACACCGATCTCTTCGAGTACGAACTTGGTTTTAACATCAAGCTCGGCATGTCCAAGGCAGAGCGTCTGCAAACTGGAGAAAGTCAGATGACACATGCCATGGTGCTGACTGCTGTTCACGTGGTCGATGGCAAGCCCGTGCGCTGGAGGGTAGAAAACTCGTGGAGTGACCGCGTAGGCGACAAGGGATACTTTGTTATGAGTGATGCATGGATGGATGAATTTGTTTACCAGGCTGTAGTCGATCCCACTGTGGTCAGCTCGACTGTGAAGAAGGTGCTGGAGCAGAAGCCGAAGATGCTCGAACTGTGGGACCCCATGGGCGCGTTGGCTTAGGATATGAGTCTTACGTACGACATCATGATACCTTTTACGTCTGCTAGAAATGAGTGGATTTTGTTTGTGTTACTAGAGTGGCGCCTATGTCTGATCACACGTGGCGATGTGCCTTCTCGGGCCACTAACGCAAAGTGTTTCTTCCTACTTATGCATGCTCCAACAAGAGCTTCATATGCTGTTATAGCACTAATAATATCGAGTGGGTCAAAAGCTTTTCGTTGCCATGAAGAAGGTTTTGCCTACAACTCTCTAGGTGCCAAGATTAGCCACATCCTTCAAGAATCTGCGGGTGTCAATGTGAAATAGCTTTCGAGCAATAGGATCTCACTTGCAAAGCCTGATGACTGCTTTCTAAGAAAAAAAATGTTGCATTTAGTGGTGCGGGGGTCGTCGGCCGAAGTTCCCAAAGTCGAGCCTCCACGCAACTCAAACCTCCTAAACACCACACAACTCGATTCAATGATCAAAAATACTCGCCATTGGCGATTGTAATCCATTCCGACACCGGGAATCGAACCCGGGCCTTGCCGGCACTATACAGTGAACTGACTCTGCAGATGAGAGCGGCAAATCCTAGCCACTAGACCATATCGGACTTTGTATCGCTTGTTTTGATGAGTGTGTTTGCACAAAAGCAATATATAAACTGATATCAAAGAAAATCATATGAACAGCGGACGACAAATAATGGGCGGGATGGTGGAGTGGGTCACAGGGGCGGGAGATGCAGATTCGAACTAGCACTATCTTTTCTCGGTCAAACTTGGGCGTGGAGCATAGTTCCGCTTGCCTGACTCGAGCTCATGTCAAAATGTGGTTCAAAATACATCTACCATGTTACGCTCAAGGCAGAGCGGTTTCATCTATGGACGAAATTAGATAGCGAGGAGTGCTTCAACACAGCGTGACTGGAAGATGCGAAAGTCAAAGAGTCTATGGATAGTATACGGGTGCCTTGTTTGTTATGCATGCGCTCTTGCAGTAAAAGATCAGTGATGACCTTCAGTTCTGGTTCGCTGGGTCGGACTCAGGCTCCATTACTCAGGACCAAACTTCCTCGGGCGTGGAGCAGCTTTCGGGTTTCCTGGACCAGAAAATCGACAGATACGCGCTCGTCATCTTGCCTTCATTTCGGCAAGGCTAGACCGTCCAATGTAATGATTGATGACTCCCGGTATCGCCGCCCCGCAAAACAAAAAGGTCCCCGCGAACACCAACTTGAACTTGACATGGAACTTCTTACCCCTCCATCCACATTCCGCACACAAGCAATGGCACCAAAGAATACAGCATTTGACTTGCAAAAATGCGCGCGATCTAACATACTCGCGTTGGAACCTTATCGATGCGCGCGCGAGTAGGTGAAGCTCAATGACTCTTTCGGCGGTACCCAGCTCACGCGTCAAGTGACTACAAAGATGATGGTACCAACATCCTCCTCGACGCGAACGAGAACGCATACGGACCGGGACTTGCGCTGGGTGGAGAGGAAAAGCCACCTGGCGCAAACGTCAATGGCACCTCCGACTCGTCCTATGCAATCAATGTCGATTTACTCGGCTTGAACCGATATCCAGATCCGTATGCGCACTACATTACCTCGCGTGAAGTATGCTAATATCAGTCATCAGCCACCAGGAGGAACTCAAACAGCTCCTCTGCAACCTCCGCAACACCCATACTCACACTTCCAAGAGCATCACACCCGCCAACCTCTTTGTTGGTGTTGGCTCCGACGAAGCGATCGATGCGCTCATTCGAGCCTTTTGCGTTCCCGGCAAGGAAAAGATCCTGACATGTCCGCCAACATACGGCATGTACAGCGTCTCGGCGCAAGTCAACGACGTTGCCTTGGTGAAGGTACCGCTACAAACACCAAGCTTCGATCTCGATGTGCCTGCGATACTGAAGGCGTTAGATGAGGATAAGAGCATAAAGTTGGCATACCTGTGTTCGCCGGGAAATCCGACTGGAAAGCTATTGAGAAAGGAAGATGTACAGCAGATACTAGAGCACCAGTGGAATGGGGTTGTGGTACTGGACGAGGCATACATCGACTTTTCGCCTGATGGCACAAGTCTGGCAGAATGGGTGGCTGAGTGGCCGAATCTGGTGGTGATGCAAACACTTTCCAAGGCATTCGGTCTCGCAGGCATACGGTTAGGAGCTGCATTTGCGGATGCAGCGATCGCACAGATCTTGAACAACATGAAGGCGCCATACAACATCCCGAACCCCACAAGTCAGCTCGCCCGCGCAGCCCTGAGCTCGAAACACCTCAAAGTCATGCGAAGCAATAGGAACTTGATTGTAACACAGCGCGATCGCCTCATCCAGGAGCTCCCTAAGATCCCTGGTGTTGGTAGCCTTCACGGCGGTGTAGAGTCGAACTTCCTACTCTATCAAATACTTGACGCGCCGGCAGATCAGGGGGGCAAGCCATCAAACGAGACCGCTCTGGCGGTATACGAGGGATTGGCGGAAGAGAAGGGTGTCGTAGTAAGGTTTAGGGGAAAGGAGCACGGATGCTTGGGTTGCTTGAGAATAACAATCGGTACGGAGAAGGAGGTAGATCGCTTCTTGCAGGAATTCCAACAAGTATTGGAGGGTATTCACAAGAAGACTGGAAAACTGGGGCAGAAAGAAGAGCAGCGGAGGGAGAAGGAGGCTAATGATGTGGTGGCATAAAAGACGAAAGCAAGTGATAGAGAAAATGGTTACGGGATGCATGAATGCATTTGTAAGCCCGGCTTCTTCGAGCAGACCTGGTAAAGGTGCTGTCATGAGTTTTGCCTTTTCCTCTTGCACAGCTGTCGCACATATAAGCACTTAACCCCACAGTCTTCTCCTCCCTCGCCTCCTTCTCTAGGCTCCTTACTGTCTGCATTTCGACTCCAAAAGGGAACCGCGAGGTCAACTTCTCTAGTACCCCGGCTAGATAGGGCACGTGAGAGAATTGGGCGGATATGTTATTTACATGTCTATCGTCTCGCAGCACAAAGCGCTCGTTAGACGAACATACATGTGTTTCCACCTGGTCAGTAGGAATTTGTGACAGATTGACCAAAACATGATGCTTTTTACTAGAATCTTTGTAGCATAAGGTGATGAGTGTAAGGAAGGGTAAGAGGTCGTGACTCAGGTGATGATCCGTCCCTATAGCCTTCGAAAACGCTACCCATTTGAAAAGGTTGACAAGGTGAAAATAATATTGAAGAGCGCTGTTTGCCTTTTTGCGGCATAGTATCCTACAAACTTTAGACCAGCAACGGTGTGAAGTCTTAGAAAGTAAGTGTTCAGGAGAACATATACGTGTAGATCAGCTCTCCTCGAGCTGCAGACATGGCATGGCCTTTTGGAATATCCTCGTCTCCAAACATTGCGATGTCGTAGGTGAAATTCGAACAAGTCTAGACAAAGATGTGTGCACAGAGAGGTTAGGAGTGGGGTGGGCTTGGCGGCTTCTTCTGGAAAGCGCTTTGAAGTTGAGCATGTTTTTAGAAAGTATTGATTCCCTTAAGCGTACGCGCATTATGTTCTCAGACTAGTGTGAAATGTAGAACAAGATTGCGACACCTTAACATGACATGAGCATGGACATATTCGGACCACCCCTCATTTTCTCTCTACCTCGAAAAAAGAGTACTAAAGTCTACACTTCCACATCCCGGTACATCCACTCCCCGTCCCCCACTGGTGTAAACAAACACTGCTTTGCCCGTCCATCTTCAAGAACAGGTACCACATCCTCTTCCACCACCTTCATCGCCCACATGATGATCCTCGCGCCGAGGTTCTCAGTGCGTCCATTGATGAACACGGGCGCGTCGCTTTCTGGGGACTGGTATACGAACGTGAGACCGAGGTCGTCGAGAGTATCGCTCGGTGCGGTGTTAGAATCTTGAGAGGGGAGGCGCACAAACTCTCCGAGGTTCTCGTCGACGAAGGTATATGTGTCTACGTCTTCGATGCCGTCTTCAAGCTTTGGGAGTGAGTGTCGGGCACAGAGGCTGCGTAACAGGGCGAAGATCGGGGCATCAGTTGTATCTTGTGTAATTAACATTGTTGATACGAGGACGGTGAGTAGTAAGGTCCATTTCAGAGTCTCGTGTTGCGAGTTGCCCAAGCCATGTCGTGGGAGAGCGTTTGTGAATTGCTTCGCCGCCAGCGGCAAGTCACCGTCAAAGATGTGCAAAACATCGGATACGTGGTGGAGCGTCCGGAATGGGGTCTCGTTATCTGGTGCTCGTAATTTTACTATGACAGCCAGAAGCTCTTGTCGTACAGAATGGATGATCCTCGCCTGGCCATCGCGATATATCTTTGCATACCTTTGTTTGTCGTTTTGAGGCTCCTGTTCGATATGAAGTGGGAGTAGACCGCATCTCTGCTCCAGCGCCTGATGTAAGAGTACCAAGACCTGTAGCGTAATCCTGGCTTCTGGCCGTGCAACTTCAATGCTATTTATATCGAGTTCCGAAGTGATGACTGTCTGTATGAAAAAGAAATGCACGATGTATGGAGGAATACCGCGGAAGAAAGGGATGTGGTTGTCATAGCGCCCGAATGGGTGACCTTTCGGGCGCAAAAAGTGTTGCTCCTTGTTCGGGTCTGTGGCGAGGAAGTCTTTCGACATTCGAAAAGGTACGTTCTCGACATCTAGTAGACCAAGCTGTTGCGCGTACTGCTGCAATTGTGGTTGGAATGCAAGCTTCAGAGCAAACTGCTCGATTGGATTGTGTTCCAGACAGAACCCATAGCCGAGAAGAAGCTCGTCATTCTGCTTGGGTGCGTAGTTGTTGAATAGCTCCTGTCCTGGCTGAATAGAGTCACCCTGAAGACATTTCAGTGCAAACGACTGATGAGGCTGAAAATCCCACTCGACCTTGGCAGAGACGGAGTGATTCAAAATGTCGATGACGGGGAAGAGCATGGGTATTGTCTCCCTCCCGGGCAGAATATGGGTGGAAACGAACGCGCGGGAGGTGAAAATGGTGGCTGCCCATTGCAATGATTCGCTGATAATCGTCAGCAGGCTGTGCCTTTGTAGCGGTAAGAACCAGATAAAGCAAATATGTTGCTGATTGGAGATTTTGGAAACATCACCGGTCAAGGTACCGATTAGAGGAGCGTTGCTGATGCTTTTACCCGAGCTACGATGGCCTACCGCAAGCATAGAGCGCAATGTCTAGGCCACTTCCGAATATTATTGGCCAGGATACTTACAAATCTACAGCATCGGCCAGGGGAATTGCCAACTCCTTCATCACCGCTACGGCGTGCTCCCATTGCTTGTGCAATTCGGTCTTTCTTTCTTTGGTAGCAGGCGCCAAGGAAGTACCCGCAAGAAAAGCCATATCATCGTCGTTGAACCAGAGAGGCGTACCCATGGCTTCCGGCCCCGGTAAACATGCTATGTAAGCGTACCATGGCGACTCTGCGCTCTTCCTGCGCTGTTCAATTAACAAAAGATATGCCAAGATATGGTCTGGGATTTTCCCTCGACATTGTAGCAGAGGGCTCTCGATGTGTAACACATCTTTCTCGGCCGAGTCTAGATTAAGAACAGATAGTGTGAGCTTGAGTGGACAGGAAGCCACCACAGGCGAGCTCAGTGGCTTCAAAGCACGCATGTGAAAGCCCTGCGCATGGCTGTAGACAAGCTGCACGTCCGGGCTAACTTGGCCTCCGTTCTGTGTGAACCAAGTGATGAGGCTCTCGGCCAGCGGGTGAGCATCGACGCCTTGGCTTGACGGCTGCGCAATTTGAGTTGGACCCATTCTTTCAGGACGTTGCTGCTGTTAAAACTGTTCTTTTTCTGATGCTGATTGATCAGAGATCAGAAATCAAAACCAGGCATCCGGTGCAGGCGGTACGCCTACGGATTCAGGGCCTGTCTGAGGACTCGGAGGGTCGAATGATCCGATGGCGTTTTGGTTATGTGTGCTGTCCAGCTGACGAGAGCTCGGTCTCGGTGAAAAAATTGGGGGGCCCGGAAGACGGAACTCGGCGGAACCGAAGATCAGAAGCGAGCGGGCTTGCAGGCAGATGGTGAAGTGTAGCAAGGTATGGTGCCGCAAGAGTTATAGCCGCAAGCGTTAGCAAGACTTGCGTCAGACGTGCTTGACATGTGGCTAGAATGCTTCAGCACGAATACACGGGTGAATGATGTTGGCAGGATACTTTGTAGTGCAGTGCAGCTCGCTTCGAACTGAAGCCTGGTAAGGCTGGCCAATGGCAGCGCGACTGCATACGAATACGACGGTTACGACGCGCGCATCGAGTGCCCAGAAAGTGACGTCCAGGTTCCATGGTTGATGGCTGCCACATGAGCCTTCCAACGTTCGTGAAATGTTCGGACCATGGCGGATAAGTGTCTTGCTCGTTCTCACTTTCCTTGTGGGTAAAGGGCCGAAAGCGAAAGTCTAGACAGTGAGCCGTAGTATTACTCGATGGCTCTGATCAACGTAAGCAGCCCCAGCATGGTCCGTTAGAGCCGAGTCATCGTCAGAGCGCAGCTAGAAGAGGTGTGAGTAGCGTGAGTAGCGAGCACTCGGATGGCGCATGGAAGACGCACGATAAGCCAATGATGGCAGCCCCTGTGCGCAAGCCTTGGCCAGATGTGGCTCGTGTGGTGGTTTGGAAATGCGTGTGCACTAGTGGGACGGAGACGGAGACGGTTGACGATGCCGGCGTCGAGCCTGAGTGCCTTGTGCGTCGACGACGCGGATAGAAAGAAAAGTCTTGCCCGGCAGCGGATGAATGACCTCGGGAGGGTCCCATGTGGATGGCTTCTTTTTGGATTGCATCCTATTTCTTACCAAGGTTCCCTCTGCGCATGTTCAGAGACTACCGACTGCAATTAGCTACCCCTGCCCTGCATAACTTCAGCTACTGCTAGCTGTGGCTTGTAAGTCAGCCCTGACTGCGCTTGACAGAGGGGCATGACCTTCAGACTCAAGCGCACAGCCCTTTCGGCGCGACCGTCATAAGAACAATGGCGTCCCATGCGCGTGTTGATTTCTCTCTTGCTCTGCCCATGGTTGCTTTGTGTACTGACGGGTGTCGCAGCATGTCACTCTCCACCTGGTAGTTGGAGCGATGCTGCTAGATATGTTGACAGCCGACGCCGCCGCCAAACACGGCCACGAGTACTCACCACCCCGTGCCGCCTCCCTTGCCACCAATGCCTCGTTCTTTCAGATGCCGCTTTCCATCCTTGGTTCCGCCTTACGCGGCCAGACCCCTTCACCGTCGCAGGCGACTGTACCTTCTTCCCATCATGCTGACCCTACCCACGACGCCCCGGAGACTTCGACGTCGCAGCAAGATGCGATGAAGATAGCGCATGACAAACCTATCATCTCCTTCATTCCCTCCAGGCCTGCGTCTTCCGGCAGCGATGTCACGGCAGAGAAACCAAAGAAGCGCTCACGCCGCTCCAAGACCTCTTTCAACATAGCCCGCCCGGTGAACACTCGCTCCAAGCTCCCCTCCCGTCCCAAGGTCCACCTCCAACTACACCAAGTCATTGCGTCGCAGCGACCGAAGCCCGCTTACGAAGTTGTTCCTTTCTCGCACCTTCCCCAACGATCTGCCCGCCGCCTGTCCAATACTTTTAACACAAGGGAGAGACTGGGACAGCACGACCTCCTAGTCGTCAAGGCGGGACCTTACACTACCCAAGACGAAGAGGAGGTGTCGGACGAGGATCGGTGGGGGGCCCGCGATGTCATTGGCGTTCTCAGCACCCGGAGGTGTGACAAGGGCGTTGCCGAGGCAACCGACATCTGTATGAACGATGGGATAAGCCGCTGGTCAGTCGCAGACATGCCGAATGGAGGGTACGAGTTCAACACGACCGACGAACATGGCTTGACGTTGAAGGCGCGGTGGGTACTGAAACCCGCTCATGCCCGCTGCAGCTCGGGCATGTCGATGGCTGTACCACTCTCGCCAACACCTGCACACGGCACAGATGACAAAAAGTTTACCTTTAGCACCATCAGCACCGATTCCAGGCGACACCCCATCATCGCAACCATGACACGCACTCGTATCGATGTGATGGACACCTACTCAATGCCATCGGCGACTTCCACAGCGACCCCGAGCGTACCCTCGTACACCCAATCGCCCACGACAGCACCCAGCATTGATTCCGAGTCATTTGCCGACGCCCTTACCGAGAAGCTTCCCATTGAGACGGACGAAGCGCTCCGAAAATTCATACTAGTATCTGGAGTCTGGGTTGCTGCAAGAGAATTCGCCTCGGACAGTTCCAATTGCGCAACGATCCCTGCCTTGACCCCAAGCGCGACTTTCCGTCCATCCACCCACCGCACATGTTCCATGTCTATCCTCGATTGCCCTCGCTCGCCATCGCCGGCTTCGACCTTTGACGAGAACCGCCGGTCATTTCCTCGAATGTTCAAACCCAGTCTTGAACGCCTGCCTCATCGAAGCACAGATCATACGCCTCCGTCACCCGCGTCTACGAAAACGGCAGTCAAGGCCTCTCCTGCGGTAAAGACACGCTCGCGACGCGCACACTCTACCGGCACAGCCATTCACAGCATTACTGGTAGCATGAGGAAGAAATATGGACTTGCTTTTGAAGATCAGACTCTGGCAGAGAGCGCAGAAGAACGACAGATGAAACGCAGTGTGGAGTTGCTTCGCATCAAAGAGCTTGCCCTACCTTCACCTTCAGAACGACCCTCTGCTGAGACACCCCGTCCAACTCTTGCCTCTATACCTTCTCCTATCGTCACCCGTCCTTCCTCGGAAAGACCTACGTCACCCACATCACCTGCACCACTGCTTGCATCACCGTTACTCGCTCGATCAGCTCAAAACTCTGAACGATCACGAAAGACACAATCCGCCTTTGCTCCTATCACAACGACCGGCATGTGGGATTCCGGCGTTACAGAGGGCCCTGGTCTGAAGAAGCGGCCCACCAGTATGTTCGTCATGAATGAAAAAAAGCGCAAACAGGAAAAGAAGGGTGAGCGGAGCAAAAGCAAAGACCGAAAGACCAAGCAGGGCGATGAGAGCAGCAATGAGGGTCCTGACCTGAAGAGAAAGGGCGATTGGTACATGTACAAGATCAAGCTTCGCCTCAAAGATATCTTTAAGAGGGACAGAGCGTGATCTGCACCATGTCTTATGGCCATTTATCTCTTTCTTTCTTTCTTTCTTGTATATCTTTACTATATGGGAGTTTTCTAGAGCATCACCTGGCGTTTTTCATTTGGAATACATTGCCATCATCATCAGGCTGGACCTATAGAGGTTTTCCTAGCACTGTCACCACTCTCACTGCATTTCTTCCTTTCTCCATGTAGATACCTTTCCGTCCACGCACAACCCACTCATGTAGACGTCCCTTTGTCCGAAATTCTACTCTTCGTTTTATCTATACCCAATCGTCATCCGCGTCCATGCTTCGAATGTTGGACAGCTAGCTAGCTCAATCAAACATCCGCTCCGTTCGACATCACAAACCAAGAAAAAAAAACACCCCCGATTCACGTGCAACCTGTCTATCTCCGCGCACCTTCCCAATCAGTCCATGTGCTATTTTTGCACCTTTCGTGCATAATGTCAGACGGATGCCGTTTCCTTGGCATATTCACACCTAGAACACAACGCTCTAATCTTGCAAAACGGTACAAGTACTCCCGAGCTCTCATCAAAAGACCGAGTCGAACTAGGTTTATATCTAATACCAATGTCACAACAGGTACTTGATAGATTTTGTAGTTCTGTTTGCAGAGTCATTTTCAGTCTTCTGGACTGCGACACGGATTGTGATGCGAATGTAGGCTGTGGCATAATTACATATAGTGGTCTCCCAATCTTACCGCTTTTGCTAGACTCGGTTCTGCATCGCTGCGTGCACATTACCATCATCATCATTTTCTTCTTTATTACCACCCTACTTTGTAATACCATGATAGCGCATTCTCTGTGCAATCCTTCCCTCACCCCAGCACGGATAGAAGTGCTAAAGCCCCGCACTATCCCCCAACTAGCGCGCCTTCCCCTGCAGCGTCTCGCTTTGGCAACGCCAGCGCGTAAACACAGACCCTCACCTAGCAAAACACGCCTCCACATTTGACCTTCTCACCACCACGCCTTCCTTTCGCCTACGCTCGTTGCTTTTCGTCGCCTTTTGTCGCCCAGCTCACGCGCGACTGAGAGATCATTTTCTTTACCCTAGAATTTCGTCCTGCGGGACTTGATAATAGCCCGCCATGGACGACTCTCTGATGGAAGACTCAGTCTTCGACGAAGGCGCCAGCTCCGACTTCGCGCCTCCAGCGAAGCCTGCAAAGGCCACGAAAGCTGCTGCGAAACCCAAGGCCGCCGCGCCCAAAAAAGCGGCAGATCCTGCTAAACCTCGTGGCAGACCTGCTGGCGCGGCTGCGAAGCCAAAGGCTGTGCCCAAGAAGAAGGCAAAGGCCGACTCAGACATCGACGAGAACTCGGACATGGATATAGATGGATCCCCGATCGACAACGATGAGTCGCTACTCGCATACACCCCACCCAAGGCCAAGAAAGCAGCTGCTCCGAAGAAGCCGAGCGGTAAACCCCTGGCAGACATCGCAAACGAGAGCTTCGGTGCGGATGGAGACGATGCGCCAGCAGCGAAGCCCAAGAAGGGTGGCGTCAGCAGCAAGTACCAAATGGTGGGGATTGGGCATGACAACGGCACAACAATGGCTGACACGTCTACAGTTGACCCATTTGCAGCACATCATGAAGCGTCCTGATACATATATTGGCTCCGTAGAGCGACAGACGAACAGCATGTGGGTTTTCAACACCGAGAGCGAGTCGATGGAGTTCCGCGAGGTATCATACGTGCCTGGTCTATACAAGATCTTCGACGAAATCCTTGTCAACGCTGCAGACAATAAGCAGAACGACAAGAACATGAGCGAGATTCGAGTCACAGTCGATCGGGAGACGGGCGAGATATCCGTTAAGAACGATGGCAAGGGAATTCCAATTGAGATTCACAAAGTCCGTCGCCTCAAGCTCTACAGCGAGCATTTGCTAACGTGATCAGGAACACGGCATATATGTACCAGAGATGATCTTTGGTCACCTCCTCACATCCTCCAACTACGATGACGACCAACAAAAGGTCACCGGTGGTCGCAACGGTTACGGAGCCAAGCTCTGCAATGTCTTTAGTACCGAATTCACAGTCGAGACTGTCGATTCGAAACAAAAGAAGAAGTACAAGCAGACCTGGACTGAAAATATGAGCAAGATGGGCAAGGCCAAGATCACCGACATCAAGACGGACGACTACACCAAGGTTACCTGGAAGGCCGACTACGCGAAGTTCGGCATGGAGGGTATCGACGACGATTTCGAGGCTATGGTCAAGCGCAGGACCTACGACATGGCCGGTACACTGCGGGGCGTCAAGGTCTACCTCAATGGCGACCGCATTAAGATCGCAACATTTGCAAAATACATGGAGATGTACACCAAGTCGATCTCGCGCGACCAGGGCAGGAGCGAAGACGACAAGGAGAAGGACGTCATCATCACAGACAAGCTCGACCGCTGGGACGTCGGTTTCGCCGTTTCAGATGGTTCCTTCAACCAGGTCTCTTTCGTCAACTCGATTGCGACAACCTCTGGTGGTACTCACGTGAATCTTATCGCCGATCAGATTATTGACAAGCTCATGGCCATTGTCAACAAAAAGAACAAGGCTGCTGTCAAACTCAAGCCGGCACAGATCAAGAACCATCTTTTTTTGTTTGTCAACTGTTCGATCGTCAACCCCGCTTTCACATCTCAAACGAAGGAGCAGCTCACGACAAAGGCCAGCCAATTTGGTAGCAAGCCTGTCCTTAGCGACAAATTTTTGAATGCCATCGCAAAGACCGATGTCATTCAAAATATCATGCACTTTGCCCAGCAAAAGGCCGATCAGATGATGAAAAAGACTGATGGCAACAAGCGCAACCGAATCAGCAATGCGAAGCTGACGGACGCCAACAAGGCGGGCACCAAGGACGGACACCTCTGCACCCTTATCCTCACTGAGGGTGAGTCGGCTAGTGTGCTTGCGCTGGCTGGGCGTGCTGTCGTCAACCAGGACTTGTTCGGTGTCTTTCCCCTTCGCGGTAAGCTACTTAACGTGCGCGATGCTACGGTCGATCAAATCATGAAGAACGCCGAAATCCAAAACATTAAGAAATTCATGGGTCTTCAACACAAAAAGGAATACACTTCGGCAGACATGAAAAGCTTACGTTACGGCCATCTTATGATCATGACGGATCAAGATCACGACGGTAGTCATATCAAGGGTCTCTTGATCAACTTCCTTCAGTGCCAGTTCCCAAGTTTGCTGAAGGTCCCTGGTTTCCTCTTGGAGTTCATCACGCCCATCGTCAAGGTCTGGAAGGGTGACCCTAAGAACCCACGTGGAATGAAGAGCTTCTTCTCCATGCCAGAGTACGAGGAATGGAAGGAGCAGCATGCCCACGAGAAGGGCTGGGATCACAAGTACTACAAGGGATTGGGTACCAGTGACATCCCAGACGCCCAGATATACTTCAAGGATCTCGACACGCACATGAAGCGCTTCCAGGTCATGCGTGCAGAAGAGGAAAAGCTCATAGAACTAGCTTTCTCAAAGAAGAAGGCAGACGCGCGTAAGGACTGGCTACGTGACTTTGTACCAGGCCAGCATCTCGATCTTACCACACCTGATATCTCCTACGATGATTTCGTCAACAAGGAGTTGATCTTGTTTTCTATGGCCGACAACGTGCGGTCTATTCCGTCTGTCATTGACGGTCTCAAGCCGGGTCAGCGCAAAGTACTGTACACGTGCTTTAGGCGCAACATCAAGAAGGATGTCAAGGTTGTTGAACTTGCTGGTTCAGTTTCCGGATCAACTGACTACGCCCACGGAGAAGCCTCTATGCAGGGCACTATCGTTGGTCTCGCGCAAAACTTTGTCGGTACTAACAACATCAACTACTTGGAACCCAGTGGTAACTTTGGTTCTCGTCTCAAAGGTGGTGCCGACGCTGCCAGCGCCAGGTACATTTACACCCGTCTCTCACCGTTCGCGCGACGCATTTTTCATGCCCACGATGATGCGCTATTGCAGTATGGCGAGTCTGATGGTCACAAGATTGAGCCCGAGATGTTCGTCCCAATCCTGCCTACAATCCTTATCAACGGTTCCAGCGGTATCGGTACGGGTTGGAGCTCTGAAATCCCCAACTTCAATCCCATGGACATTATCGAGAACATCAAGCGCCGCATGCAGCCAGGTGCTACCAAAGAGGATATGACGCCTATGATTCCCTGGTACAAGGGCTTCACCGGAACGACCACGGTGCTTGGTCCCGACCGCTATCAATTCACGGGAACCGTCCGACAGACCGGCGACAACGAGATTGAAATCACTGAATTGCCGGTCCGTTACTGGACCCAGGATTTCAAGGAGAAGCTTGAGGAGATTATCAAGGCTGAGAAAACCCCTTCCTTCATCAAGGACTACATCGATTACAATACCCCCGATCGTGTGCATTTCGTCATCAAGATGGAAGACAAGTACATGGCAACCGCCCTTGCCAAGGGATTGGAGGAGATGTTCAAGCTATTCAAGCCTCAGGCAACTAGCAATCTTGTCGCTTTCGACGCTCACGGACGTATTCATAAGTATGCGGGCGTCCTCGATATTATCGAGGAGTTCTACCACGTCCGTCTGCGGTACTACGAGAAGCGGAAGCAACATCAACTCCAGGTCATGGAGAAGGAACACCTGAAGATGTCCAACCAAGCCAGGTTCATTCAGATGATTATCGATGGCAAGCTTACAATCTCCAAGAAGAAGAAGGCTGTCCTCGTGCAGGAGCTCAAGAAGCATGGTTTTACGCCTTTCCCCAAGGTTGAGGAGGCGAAGAATGCTGGTGAAGTTGAAGATGCACAAGAGGATGAGTCGGACGACAACGAGGTCGAAGTTTCTGCTAACGACTACGACTATCTGCTAGGCGTAAGCATTCCGACACTTTGGTGCGAGTTTAGACACTAACAATCTACAGATGGCCATCTGGTCGCTGACTCAAGAACGCGTTGAGAAGCTTCTGAAGCAGCTTGGCGAGAAGCAGGAAGAGATTGATACCCTTATCAAGCTCTCACCCAAAGATATCTGGACTGTCGACCTTGAGGCTTTCATGGACGAATGGAACTTGCAGCTTGAAGAAGAGACCAAACGCAAGAAAAAGATCGCTGGCATCACCCGCCGCGCTTCCCAGAAGCTTGGCATTGGCGCCGGCAAAGGTGGCAAGGGAAAAAAGAAGAGAAAGATGGATGGCAGTGACTCAGACGACTCTGGGTCTGACTTTGGCCCGGTTAAGAAGAAGGCAAAGCCAAAGAAGGAAGGGTTGCTCAGCTATCTTCAACAAGAACCCACAAAGAAGCCTTCGGCGGCAGACGCTTTAAAGAGCAGTAGCGCGTTCGGCTCTGCGGCCCCACAGAAGCAGGGTACACTCCTTTCTCACCTCGTCAAAAAGGAAGGAACGCCACAGACTGATGGAGCATCGGAGAGCAGACCAGGTTCTGCAGACTCGAAACCAGCACCATCCAAGCGGGGCCGCCCGGCACCTGCGAAGGCCGTCAGGAAGGACCCAGTGCTTTCCGACGACGAAGATTCAGACATCTTCGCTGCAGTCGCTCAGGAAGCCGCGAAAGAGCCAACCAAGACGGCGATTCCTTCTCGAGGTGGCCGTGCCGCGACCAAGCAGGCGCCAAAATACAGCCTTGGCAGCGACTCTGATGACGACGACGATGATCTTCTCGGTGACGTAAGCAGCATGGTCAAGACTATCGGAGCTGGTTCCAACGGCGTTCCAATGTTCAAGGCAACCACTGCCGCCCGCCCTGGAAGCAATGGCCACGCTCGCTCTGGCAGTGCCGCCGGCGCGAAGAAGAGCAGTCCGATCGACATTGATGGCGACACCACCAACTATGAAGGTCTGATGCCGCAGCCTTCACCAAAGCGTCCGGCTCCTCGCAATGTCAACGACACTATCATGAGCTCTGACGACGATGACTTCGATCTCAGTGTCAAGAAGCCAGCCGCAAGTAAATTGACTGCTAAGCCCGCCGCGAAACTCAAGGCCGCCGCTGCCAGACCCGGACCGAAGCCCAAGGCCGTCGCAAAGAAGCCTGCTGGCCAGAGCCCAGCCGCAAAAGCTTACGCGAAGAAGCACGGCAAGGACGCGGAACTTGCTAAGCCCGCAGTCAAGAAGAAGCAAATCACCGTCGACTCTGATGAAGACAAGGATATGGATGAGGCAGAGGATATTGCCAACGACATCCTATCCGACGAAGACGACGACGAGCCAACTCCTAAGCCCGCTGCTCGCGCACCTGCCGCTCGACCTGGTCGCAGGGCTGCTGCCAAACCGGCCAAGTACGTGGTTAGCGACGACGAGGCCGAGTCGGATGAGGCGTCTGAGCCTAGCTTCGATGATGACAGCGAGTAAAGAGGTTTGCTGGATGCTTGTGTGTACATCTTCATAGGAATGAAGTGGGGGTGTTTGATACCCGGATCAGATCATCATCCATCGGCGTTTTTGACTAAGGCGGATACAGGACTACGGAAAGTGTAGTGCTTTTCTTCACACGGCGTTCGGGGGTGTCACCCTTTTTCTACAAGTTTATCCTCTTGTGCGGCAAACACGTATACTATCATAAGCTTTTTTTTTTGCTTCATTAACTAGATGGAATCGCAAACGCCGTATTTCAATACCTTCAATCTCCAAATGCAAGCATTCAATTGGGATGGCTAACTTGCATGCTATCAATGTTGCAAGGCATCAAGTAGTAGCTAGTAGGCACTGGGTTTCAAACGCGTTGGTATTACTGGAGATATCGACCCGTCGATAGGAGAAGAAGAAGAGCAACACGCACACGTGACATATACCAAGTATAAAGATGTATGTGTCAGCATCAGGACAGCCACTGGTATCGTCTTCGGCATAGCGGGAATTCTCTACCAGAGTCTAGGCGCTTCTCTCCCTTTCCAATGACGATATGCGCAAGTGATGTAGACCCTCGCCTTCGCCTTGTCCACAATCGGCTACCCAGTCGAACTCATCTCATACGCGCCCCGTACCACACTCATTCGCTTCCACGATACCCCTGGAAAAGCGAGAAAGACCCGACTCGTATCGACGAAAGAAGAAGTGACCGCGAAAAGGTTAGGAAAGTAAAGAAGAAAAAAATTACATAAACATGTAGCAGTGCTCTCATTGGCTCACTCTCTCCCTGTTCCCTATTTGCCCTTGGTATATCTGTCACTCCGAGAAAGTAGCACTGGTGTAATGCTACGGGCATAAATTACCCATCTAGGTGTGAACCCCCCTGGTACTCATAACAGTACGAGCAGGGCTGACGGATACAGATGTGAAACCAGCGTTTGCTATTTCCCTGGACATGTAAGTAACGTAGCGGAAGCAATTGAAACAGCCGAAAAAAAAAATCCCAATGTCCGACCACCAGTCAAGTACAAACCATCCAAGACTCTCAGATCGGATATCCATGCCAAAAGAAAAAAGCGATGGGATATCCACATACCCGTTGGGAAAAAAAATCAAATAAGTCAGAAGAAGAAATGACCGTGATTCCTGAGAAGGGCGGACATTCCATGCAAGCGTCTCGGAGGCTTGGGCGGGCATCTCAAAAGGGCTCTTGGGCTCCCTGCATGCTGGCGGCCACGCTGGTAGCAGCCCCGGCGATAGGGAGTTGACGATATACGAACCTTTTTCTCTTTTTTTTTCTATTCTTTCTTTTCACGCCGATTGGTCTCCTGGTCGGTGGATACAATGGCGGGAAGGTTTCCCATAGGGGGGTTACGTACATGAATCGGATGCACGCAGTGTAGATGGCGTATTGCAAGTGGTGAGAAGGGCACTCACTCACTGGGAGGCCGGTTGGCCACCTAGTAGTAGCGGCACCCATCTCCATAGCCCACTGTGTGACATGATGTGCTGTACATTAGAACACAGCCTAGTGATGGAGAGTAGAAAAGAAAGCGAGACAAATCCTACTGTATATGCACTGTGAACAAGGAACAAAGGACGCGTGCCCAAGACGCTGAGGGGGCGTGAAAGTGTGTATATGTGTGTACGCACAAATAGAAACAAGGACGTCCGAAAAGGAAATGGAAACGTTGTGATTAGAAGACAGCAAGGAAGTGAAGCACATACTTAGCGTAATCCATTCCGCTCCGCTCCAAGCACCTTTGGAAGCCCTTGTATAGCTTGTCTTTGCATCTACAGACTCGCACCGTAACACCTGTCAGAAACTCTTAAATCTTGCCCTTGTGGGACCTGTCAACCACACCAGCTGTTGTAGCACTTGTCCCCATTTGCGCATCTGATCCAGAGCAAGCCTTACACTCCTTTGCTCGGATTGCCAAGCAACTGTTTGCGTGCAAGACCCCTGTGAATTCATACCTTTTTCCTGAGTGGTTCGAGATGCAAAAGTCTGATCGCCGGGAGATCTCGCTCCCTGTCAAATGACGGGAGCGCAGCCTGTGTGATGCAGAGGCTGCCCTAGTCAATGGGGGGGATTTCTGCACGGGCGCTATGTTAGACTCATCTCATATCAGGAACCTGGATCGCCAGGCAGAGCAGCCGAATCCCCGACAGCCTAAGGGACGGAACTAGGAGATAGACAGTGTTATCATAGTGGAAACTTTCTCGTGAAGGTAGCACTTTGATGAGAATGGCGGGGCAAGACCGGGCTGTGGTACCGACATCGTCAGGCTTTGCTATCTGCGCGAATCGGCGCAGTCGTAACATGCAGAGGCCCCTGAAAAGTATGGATGATTTGTTAGTAGTTACGAGGCCTCGATCGATCATGCCCCTGCTGCTCAACTGTCACAATTCGTCCCACTTTGTAAAAAGCGCCACAACGCTTGAGTGCATCACGGCAGCTGTCAGTCAGAATCTACTCCGCGGTACAAATCATTCTGCCTCTATTGTCAAGTGCTTCCCGATACTGTCCAAAAAGGTTACATGTCCGGCCTCTCGTCACTTGTGACGCCTGTTCGCAGTGGTTCCTGGCATGATAGCGGGACCAGGTTCCTCCAAATGGCAAGTACACCAGGATAATCCTTGTAAATTGGCGGGCAGTACCGAGCTCAAACGTCAAATTGGTCCTGTAAAAAGTGCGAGAAAAGAGCAATCGAAATAAGTTTGTGCGATTGTAGTTCAATCGGGCTATACAGTGATTGCGTTCACTGCATGCGCCTCGTTAGACTGCGCGAGTCTCATCTCACCGCGTTACCCGTCGGGCACTAGGGGCAAAGATTTTGACAATAACGTCACACGATATGCTGTAGCAGAGACATCGGGGCATCGTTCGAGTTCGGATAGAGAGCCGAATATGTCGTGAGATAGACCTGAGACGTCGTGAGCATACTTCTTGCGTGCGCTGCAGGGCTGTAGCACGCTCGTGGAGGGATTCCGCAAAGGCGACGAGTAGAGAGTGGGAGCAGTCCAAAGTTCTACAGCAACTATCTAGGGCTTCTGAGCTCTGTAGAAGAGATGCTTCTAAATAGTGCAATATGCGTTAGCTATGCCCGCGCCACGTAGAGGGTGTCGAATATAACAGCGTGGGTTTGGAAGGGCCGCGGTCATGGCGAGCTTACGCGCCTCCTATAAGGAATCTAGGAAACCTTTGCGCGATGCATATCCTTACGCTAGTCTTGGGAATTCTCCGTTCGAATTGACTTCGAAGGTGCGTGCAGGTGAGCTTCTCTTGTCGGAATTATTCCCATGGCGTAATGCTAGCCCTGTGGCTGAGGAGTCATCCTATCCTATGCCCTTCATTTCGGCTATACCTGTTACAGGGACTATGAGGTGTTGCATACTGATCTTCAGCGGTGCGTATTAGATTGACGGACGTGGCCAAAGAAGAGCACATTGTTCTCCACTATGCCACTTATGAAAGAGCGTATCTTGCTTGGCAAGTCAGCCATGCATGAATGAAGCACACGCATGCGCAAGCAAAAGCTCCGCCCGATTGTCGGGGCACCTCGAAGGGGATGTCACACAGCACGCGTAATCGGGGTACTGAGATGTCGAGTTGTCCGTCTTTCGGTGGGATAGGCCACTTTATCGTCTGTTGCTGAACGTGGTGACCTAGGGGTAGGTGTTTTGAGTCTGAGTCAACCAACTTGAAAGTGAAGCCAACAAACCGGTCAATCACTCAATTATCTGAACATCTCTTGATTAAGATAAGGCCATCAGACTCGAGGTTGACGAGGTGCTTATAGACCCTAGCCACTAGTTCTGGCGTTGGTGATAATCGCCACTCACTTTGCAGATCACACTTGCATCACAGTAGTGTCGCACCGGCTGTTCCATGTCACTTGAGCCGTCTGTCATCCCATAGTGACGGCTTTCGTGTAACCAGCGGAAACGGGGAGGGCCTGCTGGTATGTATGTCTATCGATTATGTGCACGCATTTCCTACGCAATTGGGCGCTGTACGGATGATCTGGTGTCTCCAAAAGCATTCAATGATTGACCAACAGCACCCATAGCCTCAGGAGAGTCCATGTATGATCTCGTGAAGGCGCTCTATTTTGACCGGAAAGCAGAGTGAGTTGTTCGAATCTCCCACCGCCGGCCGCGCGCAGTGGCAGCGGGTCCCGCAGTACGTATCCATGGTACTTCGCATAAGGGTAAAGATTTGCTAGGCCTAAAAGACTGGCAGCCCCAGAAGAGCCTTGGAGATGTGCCTGATCAATCAGTGGTAGCGGCCCGCGACAGTCAAAGCTGCAGTTTGGCCTTTACTCTTTGAGCGGTCTGTACTAAGACATTATCACCGCTCTTCCTTTGAAACGGCCCACCATCGACCCAACCGCATATTCACGCAAATGAGACAAAACCCTTTGTTGATCGACGTCAGGTGAGGCAGGAAGCAAATGGGAGTTGACAGTGGAAATTTTCACCTCGCGATTGGGCGAAGAGGCTTGCATTAGAAGGCGCCATGTCTCAGTATAAGGAGAGGCTCCTTACTGCCCAGAAAGTGGCATCTAATTTCCCGCGATTGAGATGTAATCGATGCGGCAAACGAGCTGGGTCCTAGGCCATATATATCTCGAGTATCGCCAACGGGAGCAAGGCTGACATCGCTCACCGACGGAGTAAGAACCAATAGATTGAATTCCCAGGGTTGGAATTGTGTAGGCTTCCGAGATGCGCAAGAAATGGGCCACGTTTGCAACAAGAGCCAAGAAAGTACGTGCGTTTGTGCTCCCACGGGAAGCTGCAGGTAAACGCTGTACCGATTCGTTCTTTCATGCCATACCAACAGGGTACATTACAGGCGAACCTAGTCTCCTGAGATAGCCAGGGCATGAATGGTGGTGAGCAATGGCGATTTAGAAGCTCAGTGGTGTTACTCGTACTTGTGAAAAATCCATTCGTAGCGTTGCGCTATCCACAGACAGCTCTGGATGTTGTTGACTCTCATCCAAGGAATTACAGACTGTTGTTCCATTTTAACCACGTCTTATTATAGCAAAGGAGGAGATGGTAGAGGTCTCGGTTATGCCCAAAAAGTGCTGCAGCTCCGTTAGTATTGTAGTGACTTGGTGGCTCGCGTTGCCGGCATGAGCCTGCACGTGCTTAAGTTCATTAGAAATGTTTTTGATTAACGTCGATGTCGGACCATGGACTGCTTAAAGAAAGGAGCTGGACTGTAAGTCCCGGTCAAGATGCAGGGTTCAACGCGGGAAGAGGGTTTGGTTTGATGCCGTGTGACGCGAATCCCTCGATTCATCTTCCACTATCGCATTGTTCATGGCCCAGCACTTGCTGTCGGTAACAGTCGTTTGGCCCCATTAGTCTATCGGCTATATCGCAACCTGTCAAGCCATTTAGTGTGCGTCTTGGAACTCAAGCACGTCCACTTACACACCGGAAGCAGTATGCAAAGCGCTTGGACAAACTTTGGCGACTCACTTCGCCTGGGGTAGCAACTAGCGGGCCGAAGTGAAGGTGGGAGTTGGTTCGTTAAAAGGAACCATGTACAGCATAAGTACCTGTGCCTACATTTTCGCGCATCGCTCGTCTCCCCTTGGTCGTCTCTCCAGAATTGTCTTCCAAGAAATTAACTCAGTAGAACATCATTTCGTTCCGGCTGGACTTCCATCGCGTCTTGGTGAAGACAACATCTCCGCGATTGCCTCTCACTGACACCTACTGGCTTGGCACGTCAAAGTCACTGGCTGATTTGCATTGCAGCGATAGCCGAACGAAGACATTCGCTGGGCGACACATGAGGCCCAGCTAATCACCACCGGATCATACCGTTTGTCGAACGGAGCCACCTTCACATTGGGGCAGTGCCAACGCGTCGTGCACGTCTCGCCGTCTACTTCCACGCGCGTTATCGACCAAGTTGGGCACTCGAACCCAATAGGTAAGTCGCGACGGCTATTAACCCCGTCTTGCTCAGGGTACTGACGATACGCAGGTCGGTCGCTGGAGCCGGGTGGTCATTGAGCCACGTCCGCATTACCCGGTGTTATAAGGTGATCATCTCGTCCTCATGAGCACTTCGCAAACGCCTGGACACCAATCTCTTCATCTCGTTACCGCCACCAGGTCACTCTTTGCTCCAAACCGGTCTCTTTCCACCATAGCCTAATCTTCCTTTCGAACTTGGTCTTCGCACGCCCAAGCCCATCTTCTTTGCCAGGTACCCGCACCTTACACCAAGCTTCAGCGTCAGTGGTCCTTGCCTCTGTCATTCCAGGTCGTTCGGCATGAAGATACCCTTCTTGCTTAACCCGTTCTGTGGTGACGACCATGATCATCGCAGCTCAGAGTCTCCAATACCGTTCTCCTATCCAGTAGCAGCTGCTCCCACTCTCAGGCGACAGAAGATACCAAAGGATGCACCGATCTTTACTGAAGGCAACAGAACAGTAGGCATTGTCAACTACTCACCACATGAGGCCGGAGACGACGAAGAACTCTTGACTCAGCATCGCAGGTTCCAAATTTTCCCGTTGGGAGAAATTTCCAGGAAGGGTGTCAGGCACATTCCATACAACAGCGACAGGAAGGATTTCCTTGAAAAGACCGGGCGCGACGCGTTCGAAAGTAAGTTTCGCTTGTAGCATTAGACTATCCATGCTGATTTGCCGGTAGTGTTCCAGTACACGTACAAGCGACCGGGTGAGGAGAAGGAGTATGTCGTCGTCTGGGACTACAACGTCGGCCTCGTCCGTATGACACCTTTCTTCAAATCATGCAAGTACTCAAAGGTAGATGCCCCGTTTTGTAATAGCAGAGTGGAGCACTGACTGCTACAGACCATTCCCGCAAAGGCATTGAGGGAGAATCCCGGGCTGAAGGAAATTAGCTACAGCATAACTGGTGGTGCTCTGGTGTGTCAAGGTCAGCAAAGCTAGTCCCGACCTGTCCATGGCATCACACTGACCTTTCATAGGATATTGGATGCCATACGATGCCGCCAAAGCCATCGCCGCGACCTTCTGCTATGACATCCGATGGGCGCTCACACCTGTCTTCGGCAACGACTTTCCCTACATCTGTCTGTTGCCAGAAGATCCCTGCTTTGCCAAGTTTCTCATTGACCCGGCCATTGTACGATACTGTGCCCACGAGACAACCAGATTTCGGGACCTTGGGCCAACGTACGAGGTTCATAGGCCGATGACGCCGCCGCGATCGGAAGCACCAGAATCGCGTTTCGGGCCACGACCACTCCATGCCCAGGCTGTGAAGCAACGACGGGCGCGACCGACAGATATCGAGAGTGGATACGGGACCGACACGGATCGCAGTGACCGGTATCTCTTTTCACCTGAAGTGTCTCCTCGCACTCAGTTCACGCCTATAAATCGACCGCGGTCTCCACATTCGACCCGGACCGCTGAGTCTTCACTCATGAGCTCGCCTGCCAGCTTGTGTGCGCCTCAGAGTTTGCTCACGCAGACGTCAGTTCCATACGAATATCCTGGTGAGTGCCTTCGGGCGAAGCGGACACACTCCAAAGTAGCCCTTTACGATCTCTCCGCGAACGAAGCGGTCAGTCGTCCTCAGACAGCCGACACGGTCGATAGTGCTCACGGATCCGAGGTGTCCGCTGGTGACGATAATCATAGCCACGTCGATATTGACGCAGCCGAGATGCTCTTATCATTGCGTGTTGCGGAGACGACGTTGCCACCGATGAAGCGACCGCGTCGTGCTTCTAGGTGTTAGTATGGTGTACCCCACCTTGCCTCCCACGATGTTGATGACCAGAGCATTACTGGTGGTGCCTCCCTTTTCCGTCAGCCCATGACGTCTCTCGGCTTTTCTAGCGCTCATTGTTGGCACACTTTTTTAGCAGCCTGCATTCAGTCTACCTTGCTTGTATGAGGGTTCTGGGAGGTGCGGTATTGGCGCCTGGGTCTAGCTGTGTGTTGTGATTCTATGTTTATGTTCGTAATACCCGGCGGAAACAACATTGCCTCGCACGAGGCTGAATTTGCTGCGCATCCAATATCGAAGGTAGATAGGCAAATGCATGTAGTGGCATACCAAAAAAAAGCATTACCACGACACTACCCTGAGAGATAATGTGACTTGACCTCACTTCAATGCTACTTTTGCCTGCGCCTTCTGCCTCTCGATCCTCTTTAGGGTGCCTGCGATTATGGCCTCTTCGTCATAAATATATGTCACACTTTCCTGTTTGATCACCTCGTCGGCCCATTTGGAGAAGTTGGGCAGCGCATCGAAGCCGGATGCGATGGACTTTGGTAGAATGTCGCGTCTTGCAAGTCCATACATTCGGACCATGAAAGGCGCTGTCAAAGCCTGCCAAGCTGTCAGTACCGCTCTCGGACTTGAGCAGACATAGGTACCTCAGCCAGCGTAACCTTCCCACTTCCCCCAAAGAACGGCTTTGCATCTTTCAAAAGAGGTTCGATCTCTTTGCCAACCACGTCCACAAGCTCTTTGCTCAATTTCGCCTTTTCTTCGTCGGAATCCAACATCAAAATCTTGTAGAAGTGGCTGCCTGCTTTGCTGAACCAGGTATCAACAAAGAAATTGATTCTTGCGCGGGTCAAAGCAGCTTCCGCAGAGCCCGATGCGGGCAGAACGTGCGAAGGGTAGGCATCGGCCAAGAATGTTGAAACGACGCCAGATTCTGTAATGATTTCGCCGTTGAAATTGATGGCGGGGACGAGACCGCGCTACAAGTAGATCAGCAACGCTCCAGTCCATGGAACTAGTGCGTTGACTTACGGGGTTGATGCTGAGGTACCACGGCTCTCTCGGCTTGTTTAGGTCGACGATGACTTCCTCATATGGCAGTCCCAGCTCCTTCAGAACAATGTGAGCGCGATGTGCCCAAGGGCAGCGATGGTTAGTGTACAGGGTGATGTTGGGTGCATTACCATTGACTTGGGCCATTGCTATGGACGATGTTGACGGTGATGTCAGTACTGATGCAGGTACCTGGGTAAGAATGCGGGTGGGGGGGAGCGGTACGACTAGAGCCTTTTGAAAACACACCTGTGATGCGAGATTGATGCGGGTGGATGGCACATTGCCGGAGGTGGGGCATGACTTTCGCGAATGGTGCGCGTTCCCGCGCGCTACAATGCCCAAGCAACTCCGCCCGTGTCGCCGTATGCACCTGTCCCTCGCCTGGCAATTACAACACCTACATAACCCTCGCGCAACGTTGCCTTTCGGTCTGAGCCATGTCCGGGGACATGCCACTGGTGACAAAAGTAGGTTGGCCAGGCATGTGGTCTGGAATGAGCAGAGTTATGCTGCTCTTCACGTCGCGCAAGTGGACGCCATACTTGTGCCAGAAGCTTTGGAAGAGTATCTGGCGTACATGTCGAAAGGGCGACGCCGTGGCAGCAGTACCTCTGTTCGTCCGTAGCTAAAATATCATTCTCTTATTGTCCGCCCGCTCAACGGATGATGCCGTCTCCTTCGACCTTCCACTCCATGGCGTTGGCGTCTATCTTCTTCTTCGCCCTGCGTTTCTCGTTGCGCAGCCGCCGCTTCTCTTCGGCATCTTTCTCCATCTGCTCCTTGTTCATTGCTAATCTCGCGTCCAAATCTGTGACCTCGAAAAACTTGTCTTCATCGCGTTTTCGCTTGAGGTATCGTAGGCGATCGCGTACTTCTTGGAGGGTTGCGCGATGCACTTCGCCAGACTGGCCGGTTGCGACTAGATGTTGCTTACTGTTGAGGTGCTCGACGTACTGGATGTTGTCTCTGGAGAGCTATCAGCGAAGCCAAAGAAGCCTACGGCCTGTGAACGTACTTGAATGTAAGATCGCAGGCGCCACAGTATGCGCCAGCACCGCGCCCCCTCTTGCCAACCGCGGCCGCCGCAGATGTGAGGGTTTGCTTGCCAATCATCTTGCTCCAGTCTATGCGCTCTGCTCTTGCTTCCGTCTGCTTCAGATCCTCGGGCGTCGATGCCCTCCGCCTGTAAGTCTTGCCAGCCAGCTTGGCTTCATATCGCTCTTTTCCCTCCTCGCGTTCTTTGGCCTCCCTATCCTTTGCCTTTTGCGCCATCTGGTCGCGGTCCCATGTTTTCCTGAAGTCTGTGTCGCCGCCCCCAGACGTCCCATACGCGCCTGCTTTGCCGCTCATGACGGGCGATGGTGGTGCGGCGCGCGCGTTACGATTCGTTGGAAGTAAGATACGGTATCTCGCCTGCTTGCACTCGGACTTCGATATAGCTCAGGCACGTGTTCGGGGAAATTGGACGGCGGTAAATGGGTGTTTAGTTGCGCTCGCCGTTTTCCGAAAGGTCAAGATTGTACTTTCCGAACCATGCGCGCACGGACTCGATGGAGCTTGGGGTAGCCACGCATCACTGAACGTCTTCGTCTCACTACGCTTGCTTATCGAAGAGCAATCATTCACGTGAAGAGAAGAAATGAAAAAAAAAATCGAGACTTTCAGAAGCGTCGCGTGTTATGGGACATCTCAACATCCGCCACCTTCCATAAACTCATCCACCTGACTATACGAAACCTGAAAGATGTACTCCTCGCTATGCTCTAATTCCTATCAGTGCTAAGATGCGACAGAGGCGGCCACATGCCGAGCTGCAAACACACCCTGCGCGCCCTAGTATGCATACGGTCCAGACGGACGGGGAAATCCCACGTGTTGGCCTGGTGGTGTGGGCACTGGAGGCGGCTGATGCATCACTCTATGGAGTGACATGTGCCCGCCAGGCACTGAGCTCTCTCTCTCTCGCCGCTTCTTCTTTTTCTCTTTGACCCCGTATCCTATGTCTGCATACCCTGCAGCGGCAAAAGGTGGTTCTACGACTTCTCGAGAATGGTCATCCGGCAGCCTGAGCTCCACAAGGCTGTAGAAGTAATCCAAGACCTCCGGATAGCGAAGGACCGATGCTCGCCAGTCAGCATCGATACCTCGCTTTAGCTCTGCGTGAGCTTCCGCGATCTGGGTCTGGAGCGTTGCGACGTACATAGGATGTATTGGCGGGTGGCCTGAGTATCGCATGTAGACTTCGTAGTGCGGGAGAGAGGCGAGGTATGATGAATGGGCTTGCTTGCGAGTTGATGTCAAACGCTCAAACGCATTCAAGATGTGCCGGCGCGCATGGTTGATCACCCAGTCTCTACAATATAATCAGCATTCAATTCCATAGGAACCAGCATCCAATATACCGTATCTCGCCCATCCTATCTTCCATAGCACGCTGCTCAGCCTGCTTGACGGCAATTTGTAGCCGATCCGACTCGCAGGAGCATTCAGGATAGGGCGGCGCATTGCAAATGGCGCAGTTGGGAGCTGCATCCATTTCATACGTAGCAAGTTGGTGAGCCAGTGTTGATCATCGTCGGTCCAGAGTGGGCCGTACACTGCTTGGAGGTGGATTTAGTGCTCGCTGTGGGCACAGAACGAGGCTCTGATCTGGGGTGAGGTCCGTTTTAAGACTGGTGAAGGCGGATGCTCGCGCTTGGATAGTCAGGCACAGGCGGTGACGGACGAGTGACATGTTACATGACGAGCCTCGTGGATGCCAGACGCGCGAATGGGCTAGTTTCGTGCAGCTTATGGAATGATCGATGGATTGGGCAGACTTGGGATGCGTTATGAGTTGGCAGCATCGCTAAGATCCGCTCAACCACCAGCCAGCATCGGTGTATGCCAAGCCTCATTGCTTCCAATTGTGCGTAGCATCGATCGAGAGCTATGCACAAGTCAATATCACAGCCTCACCATCTCATGTCAACCGAGGGCCATGGCTGCTGTAAGCGTGCGTGTCCGATGTCAGTTGTTTACGTTCTCACCTATTTACCCCGCCTCCGCTTCCAGCCTTGCCGACCCCTCCACCTGGAGAATGTCCGACCAGGACGACAAGGGTTCGTCTTTCCATGTTTCTGCCCAGCCCCGACTCTCTGCGCTCTCGGACAACATCCAAGGAGCATGATAGTTGCAAGGCAGGCCCCGAGACTGTGAGCGCACATGGCAGTTTCAAGCGGCTGTCCTGGCGCAGGCGTGCCCGTTCTGCTTGGGTATGATACCTTGCATCTCAAGATGTTTTTCTGAAAAGTCGCTCGGGTCTTTCATGCTCAGTCAGGGCGGCTCACTGCTATAGGGCAATCCTCCCTCCAGGCCATAAAGACGGTCCGCCATGATTTACAAAGTCCGTTCATGCATGCCAAACACACGTGACCGACGGACTCGTGTACGGGTCCAATCTAGCCGAGACCGCTCTTTGCTCGCTCCCCAGTGCTGCAAGCTTTCCGATAAACGGTGGGCTCACTCGCCCAGGTGACCGTTTGCTGTGCGACGTGCACGTGTCCCGGTCTATTGCCTTTTTCTACGGCTATGACTACCAGTTTCGCTTCCTCCACAAGCCATGTCCGGCGGTTTCCCCATGGCAAACTTGGCTTTTCCTGAATGGTCGGTCGTCTTCTAGATTTTCGTTGCCTAATTGCAAGTCCTCGCTGACCCAGTGAACGAACGCCGCCGGGATTGTGCGTCGTGCAGAGCCGAAGTGGGGTTGGTCAGCTCAGCTTGCTGGAGTACAATGGCCCGGTATGAATCAACTCGTGATTTGTACGTGTCGCACCCTTCCGCAGCTTTGAAAAGGTCGCACGGATCGCGAATATGAATGAGCAAGACAAGGAAAGACCACCATATAAAATGTGAAAGCGACACTTCAAATACAAAGTCTGAACAGCGATGCAAAGCCGACAGGCCAATACCATGTTTAATGACTCAGCTGTATTGCAGCGTTCTCAATCGCGCGCCCAGCCCACCCTAACCGCAAGATGGCTAATCCCTATAATCATGCATACCGCACAGACTGCGCCCTTCAACTCGACATTCTTCGAAATTAGGTTTAGCGGCTGAAGGAAGTGTGTGGTGCTTTCTTTGGGATGGTCCTAGGATGAGTCCAAGCAATAAGTTTACTTAGCATCCATCATCCCACGATTACAACTCGCACCTTATCGTCGAATTTAACCAGAGGGCGTGTACTTGTTTCTCCATCTGTCGCACATCATTGGACAACGACCAACACGAACCATTATTGCTTGCGAGATCCAGGCCCGCCATTATGGCTATGCCTAATGCAGCCTTCGATATGGCAGACTTTGTCGATTTCGGAGACGCAAGCATGCCTGGTGGAACACACGGAACAGACCTCAACATGATGAAGTCGTCCTGGGATGCGACGTGAGTGCACCAGCCACCTTTCCCCGTTCACGCCGACCGAACTTGAGACCCGAGCAGTTCGACATTACTATGCATGGCTATGCATTCTGATCCACCGTCCTGTTTTGCTTGTTCCTAATAAAATACAGTCATACGTTAGGCGAGGACCACTCTACAGAGTTCAGACTGTCCGCAGATGCTCAGCCTGTTAGCACCGACTTCAACACCGACTTCAGCAGCTGGCTGCCACGTTACCAGAAGCCTGTTCACCCGTGCGAATACTGCCGATCAAGGTCTCTCGAATGTTTCATCTACAATGTTGATGGTACCAAACAATCGGGGTGTTCGCCATGTAATGCTTTGTTCCGGCCCTGCAGCTTCAGCAATCCACAAAGAATGCCTGGGATGAAGCAGAGGACAGCACTCGACACATTAGACGTCGTGGCTGAGAACGATACGCGTCACTTTGGCGGGCTTACTGGCAAGAAGCAGATGCGATCACTAGGTCATGTCGGTCCCATAGACGACGATAACGAGGGAGAGCAGGGTCTTAAAAAGGGCGCTGCTGCAGCTCGATTTCCTCGAGCCGCTGTCAAGGTTCTGAAAGATTGGATGTTGGTGCATATTGATCATCCCTACCCGACAGACGTAGAAAAAGATATGTTGAAGCAGCAAACGGGACTTTCAATTGGCCAAATCTCAAACTGGATGGCGAACACTCGACGAAGACAGAAGGCACGACCCAAGCGAAGTGCATCGCCGAGCATCCGACCATCAACTGAGATTATCAATATCCCAGCAGGCAAAACATGGGATACTATGAGTACGTATACCGACTCTGAGTTCAGTCGATCTCATAAAACTTTGGCGTCCAAGACCACCGGAAGGTTTATGACCTTCCGCGTACGTGACGGGCGCCCAGATGAGGAGCCCAGAAACTTAGACCCTGGCACTTTCACTCAAGCGCCAGGTTTACAACAGCAGGAATGTTTCGGTTAACTCTCGATAGATCCGTTCGAACGATGGAAGCACTCTCCTCCTGAGAACGAACCGGCGCCTCTCAACGCTATCGCCCAGGCCGTTGAAACCTTTGATCTGCCGGAATCTGCCAGCCAGAGTAGTAGTTACCGCAAGGATGTTTCCAACGACAGTACTGGCAGCTTTTCCGTGTTCAAAGCGCCTTCCATCTCCTCTTTGGAGACTGGTCTCACGAAGATGTCCTCTGGCTCCTTGGGGTCCCGTGAATCGGCCTATTCGTACGGCTCACGGCATTCTCTCGGCTCTATGAACAGCCTCAAATCCAAAGAGAGGCGCCGGCGTCGACGCTTGCCCACTCGAGCGCCAAAGGCTAATCCAGATGATGGGAAAAGGCTTTTTCAGTGCACATTTTGTACTGATACTTTCAAGTCCAAGTACGACTGGTATGTAGATACCCTTTAAACTGTAGTGGCGATGGCTACAGCTCGAGTGCCTCGCCCATGATCTCGCCCTTTGATAGTCTGGCGACTAAAGTGCCAGTGCTTGAACATTCTGCTGATGTACCACAGGTCTCGCCACGAGAAGAGCCTTCACTTGTCCCTTGAGAAGTGGCTTTGCGCACCTCTTGGAGAGATCGTCGCCGACAAGTCTACTGGAAAGCCCAAGTGTGTGTACTGTGATGAGCTGGACCCCAGCGCTGAACATCTGGCGACGCACAACCACACTGCTTGCTACGAAAAAGGCCCTGAGTCACGAATATTTTACCGGAAAGACCATCTTCGACAACATCTACGGCTCATGCATGGCTGCAAGATGACTGGAAGCATGGAGACGTGGAAGTCCGAAACCCAATACATTAAGTCGCGCTGTGGGTTTTGCGGCATGAACTTCGACAAATGGCAGGATCGTGTCGACCATCTTTCAAAGGAATTCCGCAACGGAGCCAGTATGAAGGACTGGAAGGGCTGCCGAGGCCTGGATGCCCATGTGGCAATCCATGTGACCAATGCAATGCCGCCATATCTCATTGCTAACGAGAGGAAATCACCCTTCCCTTTCTCCGCAAGCAACTCTTCGAGCCTGAAGGTATGTACCACCGTGCTGGATACACAGTCGGTCAAGGCGCCTTGTAATACTCGGCTTAGTACAATCAGCTGACCAGTCAACAGCAACTCAACCTATCGCTTGAGAGCAAAGACCTTGAATACCTCTTACCCAACAACGTTTCCAATGACCTCTCCCTTGCTTATCAGGACGGAAAAGATCCTTCAACTGTAGGACCAATCGTTTTGACCACGCCAAAGGACTACTCTATGTCTGAAACGCCTGCTCACAAGGCCAATGCGACATGTTGGGAAATTCTTACACTCCGGCTTGGACGCTTCGCACGAGAATATATCGAGAAGCATGGCGCGGGCTCTGTCACCGATGAGATGTTGCAAGTTGAGTCGCGTCGTATCCTATACGGCGATGACGACCCATGGAATCAGACCTCCGCCGACAATCCTGAGTGGCTCAATCTTTTCAAGAAAGCACACGGAATAGATGCGAAAGCTCCAGTCCAAGGTACTTCCGTTATTACTTAATCCCTCTTGCAACGTACTTGTGTCCTGACAATACTGTAGGCATCAACGCGCAGCACGAAGTGTATGAAGACCTCGGCATCAATTCCGGCACCGCCGTCGACTCTAGCTTCAATGCCAACAGCATCAATTTCAGCTGCGAGAATCTTTCTAAGAACGATCCGCTACGGGCGTTGTCATTCGAGTGCTCGCTTTCGGGTTCTTTGGGCCATATCAAAGACCATACACGACAGCTTTCATCCGGCCGTCAGACACCCTACAGCGTGTCAGGACTAACGGGGTCGCCTACATCGCCAGCGTCCTTTGCCCCAGCAACGATAACAGGTAGCACAGACAATTTGATGGGCGTCTATGAGCCTATTTCAGAACTCGCATGCACCTCCGCAGGTGCAGGTGGCGTCTGCTTTGGCGAGCAAGGCGAACTAGGCTTCTCCACCACAAACGCCGGCTCACCAAAGAGGAGGTACTGGCTCGATGAAGGGAACGCACACATGGCACCTTTCCTATCGGACTCCAACCAACAACAGCCCACTTATCAGTGCGCAAACGTCGGTCTCCGGTCATCCGGACCCATCGATCAGCAGCCCTGTACTGCGGCGAGCAACCCCGCAACAGACGACTTCCAGTTTCCATCGTGGGACCAGGTCCCTGAGCACCTGCAGAACCTGACTAGTAGCGCTGAATATAATGCTTCGGGGGTTAGCACATCGGCTGTGGGGGGGTCTATGTCGTTACCCTGGGATGATACCATGGACTTTGCAATGGATATGGATATGGATTTGAACATGGATCTGGCTCAGCTCGAAAAATGATGGGAAGACGGGCTTCGGAGTCGTTGTCTACAGGCCATTTTCTTCTTCTCCCATACGACACAGTAGGTCGTTTTCTACAGGGTTTGGTCGGGTAGGGGTTGGGGTTTACTCTTGGATCAAGCCATCTTAGCTTGGTCTTTTCTTCTAATGTCATGATGTGATGAGTATGTCATGCTTCCAATGGCCATTGATACGCCATACTCACACACCTATTCACTTGCTGTCGCGTTGTTGAAAGAGCTTTCTCCTTTGTGCTACTATCCTAGCTGATACGTAGACTCTCAATCGCTAAGTGAGAAACGCAGTCAACGTCGTCGCAGAGTATCGTACCGCCTCCCCCCCCCTTTCCCCCCAAAGTCCTTCCACGCTAGCTGAGACTTTACTGGATTGTTTTTTCTGTCTTCTTTTATATGGTCTCTGACAGTTCGTCTCCGCTGTCATGGTCGCACAATGATGCACCTGCCTCATCACTACCATGTACGTAGCCGCAAACAGACCGCATACTCCATCTTGTGATCCACACCATCACCACATGAAACAGTACAACTCTCTCTCTTCCACCAAACTCGCCCTTTCCATTTCTCCCTGTTTTCAGCTAAACATCTGTATCGGAACATTACTCGACGCTCTAATGGCAGCAATCCATGTGGTGAGTATACAAAACCTCGGGCGTTGTGGCGGAGTGGTTATCGCGCAAGACTTGAAATCTTGTTCCTTTGGGAGCGTCAGTTCGAATCTGGCCAACGTCGTCTTTTTTGCTACTGCTGTGGTTGAGAGTGTTATTCAGGATAGTGTGCTGTTGAGTAAGGGTGCGGTGCGGGAGCAATAGGTGTAGGCTTACGTGATGGCACTGCACAGGATAGCGAGATGATCATGAGTAAGCTTGATAATGTGCCGACCATCAATTCATTCATCGAATCATTTGTTTTAGCTTTTGCTTACATACCATGTGCGCTTTATAGCTGATCAGCGCTGACCTTTTGTACAATGATTCCTGACGAAGCGCCACCTCCGTTGCAGATGACAGCAGCCCCGTACTGTCCATCCTTCAGCTGATGCAGCAAGGTGACCAAGATTCTGCTTCCGGAGCTGCCGAGCGCGTGTCCCAACGCAATAGCCCCACCTCTTGGGTTCACGTTGTCGGTGCCGAGACCGAGGATCTTGGCGTTGGCCTTGATGACCGCAGCAAAGGCCTCGTTGAACTCCCAGATGGAGATGTCTTCTTTGGAAAGACCGGACTGGGCAAGAAGCTTCTCAACACAAGAAGCAGGAGCGACAGGGAAGTCGATGGGGTCTACGTAGTGTTAGCAAAATCATACATGTTGTTTGAGATTGCTGTAGCGAACATACCAACAGCAGCGTCCGCATAGGTGACAACTTTCGCCAATACGCGACTGTCCTTGCCATACTTTTGCGCAATCTCCTTGCTTCCAAGAATCAATGCTGATGCGCCGTCACTCAGAGGCGAGCTGTTTGCCGCTGTGACGGAGCCGTTTGGTCCCTTCTCGAAAGCCGGCTTCAGGGTCGGAACCTTTTCTAGCTTCAGCTTGTTGTACTGCTCGTCTTCGGAGATGATAGTCTCGCCCTTTCTAGACTTGACAGTGACAGGTACGATCTCTTCCTTGAAGAGTCCGTCCTTGTATGCCTGTTGCGCGCGCTTGTACGTCTCGATCGCATAGTCGTCCTGGTCCTGCCTGGAGACTTCGTACTTCTTGGCAGTGTTCTCCGCACAGTTGCCCATGTGGATCTGGTTGTAGACATCCCACAGACCATCTGAGATTAGACCATCTTCCAACTTTTGGTGTCCAAATGCCGGTTGCTGGCTTGCCCTGTTTAGATAGTACGGAACTCTGGTCATGTTCTCCATTCCTCCTGCGACTTGTGCTTCTGCTTGTCCGAGCTCGATGGTTGATGCAGCGATGTTGACAGCCTTGAGACCTGAAGCGCATACTTTGTTGATCGTGGTGGCCTCGATGTTCGTGGGTAGACCGGCGAAAATGGCGGCTTGTCGTGCTGGCGCTTGCCCGACTCCTCCTGAAAGCACATTGCCCATATATACAGCATCTATCGAAGAGATTGGGACTTTTGACTTCTCAAGGGCGGACTTGATCGCAGTGGCGCCAAGCTGTGTCGCGGACACTGTCGTAAAGTTGCCATTGAACTCACAGATAATTAGCATCCGGAGTTACCAGGAATGCAGCCCTACTCACCACTGCAGTGGGTGTTCGACTAGCACTTATAATGTATGCGTCCCGTATCTCCTTCCTTTGCGGCGCGGAACTGCTGAACTGTCGTTGGATGCTAGCCAGCCGTTGTTGTGGCCGTGAGGCCATTCTCATGGATGTGCGGAGTGCAGCGGAAGACATAGTGACGACGTTGTCCTGACAAAATTTTACAGTGTTTGGAATGCGGAGAAAAGGACTCTAACGAGTCGAAGCGTGGCAATCACATGGCGGCAGAAGTTCCGCGGGCGTGCCAAATGCGGGCGGAATGTGGAGGAATGACGCGCCAATATCTAGACCGAGGTTCGGCAGTGCGCGGCACCGACCGGCTTAGGCCGTTTCGCTGAGCGAATCCATCTCGCTGAAATATCCACTTTAGAGGATCTCAAGGTGAGGGTCGATTTAGTTTCCCTTAATAATCGTACTCGGCTGACCATGTTCTGTTCACTTGGTTCATGTAAAATTATACAATGCTCGCCCCCCCTGTGCGTTTGAGTTCATCGAAACCAGACATGGCTTTCACCCGCTGTGTCGCCTTCATAATGATGTATGCTTCCCACCGAGAAATATCCTTTGTTCCTGCTCCAAATCGGCAAGCTGTTAATTCTGCGCTTCTCCTCGGTAGTTGTGCAGCTTGACTTGTCCAGATCCTGGTCTGACGTAGGGGACTAGACTACCTAGGGAAGAGGATACAAGACCCCATTCTTTTATGGCGACTTGCTCAGATGTTTGCCACAATACTGTGTATCATTGACCTTACCATGGAATGAAAATAGTCACCTGCGCAATGAAAATTGACAGATCTGTCGTATGAACATTCGTTTCACGCTTTGTCAATGTGTTTCTGCCAGAACAGTATTGACGCGCAATGGTTTTTCCTCTCCGGCCTAATTTCGCTAGTCACGCGTTTCTCTGTGGTTCCAATATAGTGTCCTTTCCGTTCCCGTTTCATCCTCTTTCTTGTACTCTGTTCTTCGTTCAATTGACAACACGGGTAGTTGCGCAGTTTGTAACTGCATTGGAAGTGTCCCACTTCAAGCAACTTTTGTACCACTTGAACAAGCAAGGCTCAGTCTTGCTCCATCGTACTCAAGAAATTATGAGCAAACATAACACTTCAGACCTCATATCTAATACAGCATCATGGGGATAGGCGCATTCAAGTGGCAGGCTGCTATACCGAAAGTCAGACACGGGACACCTCATAGGGCTAGCATCATGGCACAGACTTTCAGATCGCCTACCATTAGTCCCAACATTGAACACAACAGCGACACAGAATACAATTGGCCCCAAGTGGCGTTTGTTCAACGTATAAGAAGGTGGAAAGTGCCAGATGAAACCGAAAAGCCCAAGCACTTCGATCAAGCACCAACAGAGTCAAACTCTTCATTTACCGACGGTTCTCATATCTCTCGCCCTTTATTCGCGTTTTTTACCAGCAAAATGCATTTCCCAACCTTTATCGGCAGTCTTGCCTTGTCGGCCAGGACCGCTTTCGCAGCCCATGCCGTCGTCCATAACGAGTGTGGCTTCCCTGTCTACATGACGTCTGTCCAGACATCGCAGGATCCAATTCAGAAGATCTGGCCTGGCGGACTGTTCTCTGAGAATCAGAAGCCGGTGGTCAACCGTACTGGCGTTGCCATCAGAGTCGCCAAAGCAGAATCGGATCTTGCTGCGGTCGCGCCCGTCCTAGTCATGGCATACTCTTGGAGCGAGCAAAGCGGGCTTTACTACAGTCTAAACACCCAAGACGGCTTCAACTTCTGGGGCGAAAAGATTCGCATTCACAACCCCGAAGGCAAACCTTTGGAGGAGATTGTTTGGGTTGGCGAGCCGAAACTGGCGCACACTGCTGCGTACCTTGGAGGTGAGGCAGACCTTACGCTTGAGCTCTGCGACAACTTTGCTAAGCGCCTTTGAAAATACGATGAGGGTGCTTAGGTGGAAAAGATGGCTTTACAGGTGAAGCGGTTGTTCGTATTATTGGCGGACGATGGTACCAATGATAAGGGGATTGAAAGCGTGTGAAATGAGCAATAGCTCGAAAATACCACCCAAACCGGCGCATTGTTATCTGGCTATTACTTCCATAGTCATAATTGCAATGCTTACCCAAGCTATAGTCTTGTTTCAATAATCCTTCTCTCGGGCGCATTCATGTCCGACATTGGGTGCAAGCGGTCCGAGATATGATTGATCCAAATTAGACGCTGGTATATGTCTAGCAAATCGACCATGGATAGCATCAGATGCGAAAGGCCTGGTACTTATCCACAAGGTCCATGATCCGTTGTGTTATCAGGAGTACTTGGCCTATGAGTTATTTGGGTAGAAGTCGGTGGTCGGCGATCCACCACGCGGGCGCTAGACCTTGTTCGTATGCTTCAAGTGATGCGATGCGAACGTTCGATTGCCGAACTAATTCACTTTGCAAACCATACCTTGGTATCCACTCACCACATGGCTCGAACTGGATGATCATCACCAGCTAAGCAAGCGCGACTCTTTTCTTTCCAGTGCTTCATAGCCGGTACATTTGGATCTCATTTGCCGCGGAGTACTTCGCAACGCCCGTAAGGGACTCCCATAATACCCTGCGGCTATCACCTCCCAGACGAACAAGACGAAGCGCGTCCCCAATACTGCACGGAAAACCCGCCTATTGCTATGGTTCGAAATGACAGCCCCTCGCCGGCGGACGCTTTCCCGCTCGGCCATTCAGCGACATCCCCTCAACCGCAGCCCTCGAAGCGCGATAAACGGCGCAACATGCTCGCGGAGAAGCTCGCAGAGATGATGGCCTCTTTCTCTGACAACAAAGACAGTCATTATCGGGCTCAGCTTGCTGCGCTGCAAGCTGATATCAATCTAATTATGAAGGCCGACCCTTATGCGAACCAACCGCTCGAGGACGGTGGAGAAGAGGCCTCGGAACTCATCTCACAGATAATGGGAAATAACGTGCCCTCTGCTCCGAGCGCTGGTACGGATTATATCGCGCAATGTGGAAAACACTATTCGCGCTTCGTGGACGCGGTGAATGATGCGATGGAAGAGCGGGACTACAACCTCACCATGCTCTGGGTACGCGCCCCCCTGCTTTGCATCGTTCCGATACAAGAAGCTGATTGATAGTGCAATACAGAACAAACACGAGAGCACGAAGAACGAAATCGAGAACTCACACTACTACAAAGTCCAAATTGCCGAGGAAGAGCATAAACTGCTTGCCGCCACCATCCGCGAACGGCTCGTCGTAAGCATACAACAACGAACCAACAGACTGAAACGAGAGAAGGAGCAATTGGATCTGTCAGACAGCAACGCCATGCTTCTTCATCCCAACCAATTCAGCATTGGCAACCCTGCCAGTCCCGGCGGACCACAAGCACCTCGAAAAACAAGGAGAACAGGGCACAAGTTTGGAGACGCCGAAGAGCTCGCCGCAGTTAACGAACACAAGCGCAAGAGGAAGTTGTTCGAGGACCAGGATAACGATTCCCCAGGGCCCCCCGGGCGGCCTCTCGAGATGGGCGTCGGCTCTCCTTTCCGCGAAGCCAAAGCGCGTACTGTCAACGCTCAATTTGAGTCGTCTGCTTACTCTCTTGAGCGTTTGTTCAGCGAAAAGGAGCTCAACATGGCTATGAACCAAGCCACTACAGCAGCCTCTCACTTCTTCGCTAAGATGAAGAATACGGAAGCCGCTCCTCAAGAGGCACCAACGAACGGTCATACCAACGGCACAAACGGCGAGCATGCTTCTGACAATGGGGATGCTATGGACCAAGATCAAGATTCGGATGATGTACCAGGCGCGTCTGATATGGTCCGTCAACTCTCGTCGAACCCTCACGCTACACGTGGGGCTACACGGTCTGCACTCAACCCCACAGCTGCCATAGTGAGCGGACAAATACCGCCATTCATTTACAACCCACCCTTCGTTCTCGATGCGAAGATCTTCCAGAAGATCAACGCGTCAGCACCCCCACCGCCCTCACTCTCAGCACACGATGTCGAGCAGGATCTGAAGCTTATGCTTAGAGAGGCGCGCCCAGATGATGACCTTAACGAGAAGCTGTTACAGGCCGCATGTCATCCCGTCAAGGCGCGTGACTATCAGGTTCAGCCACCAAATTTCTCAGAGCCAGTGAATGAAATGACAAGCGCCCTTCGGAGTACGGCACCACATCTGGAAGTAGGTGCAGGTTTGGGTGGCGTACCTATGAGTGCGCAGAGCAGCGCTGCAGGTTGGTCAGAAGCTGGTGGAAATACGCCAGTAGGTCGTAACGGAGAGAGAGAATCACTTGCTGTTGGTGGTCATGGTGGTGGTGTTGCGATGACACGAACGGCAAGTGGCAGTGGAAGGGGACGCGGTCGAGGACGAAGTGGTTAGATCTCATCTCGTCGGTACCCTTAACTTTCGCGTTACACTGTCGTATTATACCCATCTCTGGCGTTCGGGCATGCGCTGCATATGGTGCCTGTGGCTACGGGCTGTAGACATGTAGTGGCTCTTTAGGTTGTTGGTTCTTTATGATTGTAGGTATAAGCTAGCGGCCACCGAAG